>CAUYQV010198496.1:0-90910 GCA_963574575.1 Galagoides demidoff | reverse complement strand
AGCAACCTCCAACTCCTGGGCTCAAGCGAGTCTCCTGCCTCCGCCTCCCAAGTAGCTGGGACTACAGGCGCCCGCCACAACGCCCGGCCATTTTTTGGTTGCAGCCATCATTGTTGTTTGGCAGGCCCAGGCTGGGGATTCGAACCCGCCACCTTAGGTGTACGTGGCTGGCGCCTTAGTCGATTGAGCCACCGGCGCCGAGCCCTCTTGTGTTTTACTATTCAGTGCTTCCTACTCCCAACCCTGGGGCAACCACTGTCTTACTGTGATGTCCATAGTTTTGCCTTTTCTTGAACATCATACAGTTGGAATCATGTGGAACGTATCCTTTTCAGACAGGCTTTTCTCACTTTGTAATATGAATTTCAGTTTCCTCCAAGTCTTTCCATGGCATATTAGCTCATTTCTTCCCAGCATTGAACAATGTTTCATTGTCTGAATGTCTTTGCCAATTATAAATAAAGCTGCGAGTAATATCCGTGTACGGGGTTTTGTGTGAACTAAGTTTGCAGTTCATTTGGGTAAACCAAGGAGTGTGATTGCCGGATTGTATGGTAAGAGTACGTTTAGATTTGTAAGAAACTGCCAAACTGCCTTCCAAAGTGGCTGTTCCATTTTGCGTTTCCCCCAGTAATGAGTGAGAATTCCTGTCCTTGCCAGCATTCGGTGTTCTGGGTGTTTTGAATTTGGGCCATTCTAATAGGCGTGTGGTGGGGTCTCATTGTTGTTTTAACTTAGAGTTTTTAATCAATTATATTGCCAAGGAAGGCTGGCTCTACAAAGTGTCAACCATTATTACTCACTCCTATAAAAGTGGCTTCTCTCTGTTTTCGTGAAGACATTTCCCCTGTAGAGGAGAAGGGATCCAATCTATTACGTTTGGTGGACAGAGAACAGAGTGTCACTTTGTCACCAGGATGAGTGCTGAGAGCAGCCCATTTTCACCTAATTTTATTTTGCCCTTACTTTTCCTGCTGAGAGTAGCATATTTTGTGCTCAGGCCTCATATTTTCCCTTGGACGTAATGCTGGTCTCTCAGGGTTCTCAGTGCACCTCCAGGAAGGTCCACGTCACAGACCCAGCAATGCTTTGGGTGGCTGGATAGGTTTTCTCTTCTCTGGGTTCTGGAGTTCTTCTGTGTTCTTTTAGAAAGCAGCATCTGCAAGTAATTTGAACCCAGTTTTGACATGTGATAGCTTCTACATCTGTCTTTTTTTTTTTAATTTACTATTTATTTATTTTTTATTTTTTATTTTTTTTGCAGTTTTTGGTTGGGACTGGGTTTGAACCTACCACCTCCAGTATAGGGGGCCAGCATCCTACTCCTTTGAGCCACAGGCACCGCCCTGTCATTTTGGTTTTTAAGATCACTGTCTATGCTGCTTAAACTGTCATCTAGCTGCAAGATGAAATGCTTATCAAGGCGTTTGTCATACCTAACTATAAGTTACTTTAGGCTGTATTATATTAGAATACATGTATGCTGGGGCAAAAGAGGAAACAAATTGCGATTTGAAACTTTATGTGTATGCAGGGTAGAAAGTAACTATGTATGTATGCAAAAAAGGCTAAGTAATTGAGGAAACTAAACATTCCCAAGAATGAGACAATCTGAGTTCCTTTCCACGATAACGTCTCATGAGTTTGGAAGGCTACTTAACTTCATCATTTCATTTCCCTATTCGTAATAATAAACTAGGTGAGACTGCTTTTATTGCCATCATTAAAGCTTCTTTCCAGAAGTTCTGGTTACTCTCACAATGAGTTTTATTATTATTACTATTACTTTAGGAGAAATTTCCTAACCTCATACATCAGCTAATCCTATAGCACAGCATGTTCAACCTGTCTCTAGAAATGGGCTCTCTGTTCAGCAGCACGAAAAGTATCCAATATTTCAGATGAAACACTTAACACTATGGCAACTAGTAGTCTAGCCAGGTTTTTATCATTGAAATTAAGAAATAACCATTGCATTCTAGTCTTTCCTTCTAGTTCCCTAGATGTGCAAACGTAGAGGGAGGCAATTCGCTCTCTCCAATACTCCCTAATTCTTTGCTTGAATCCACTGATTTGAGCCAAGACTCTGCTGCCCACAGCTGGGAATGCGCCCAGCGGTTGATTTTTGGCTTGTATCTGCTCATTTCTAAGAAAGTCCTCTTTATCCACCAAAGTCTCAAACAAAAGTTATCCTCTATGTAGCCTTCCAAGACGATCCCCTAAGTCCCTCCAGAAGGCTTAATCATCCCTTCTTTCATATCTAACAACACTTTGTAACTACCAAAGTTATTCCATATAAACCATTATACTATTTTTATTTGGAGAGAGACTGTTTCTTATTTATCTTTGTATCCCCGGTGCCCAGATTTATTAAATGTGGATCAGTGCCAGGCATGATGCCAACAGTAGGGCTGAATTCCCTCCAAGCCCAGGCATTAACTGCCACTGGACCCTGGAGAGGCTGAGGAACAACCCTTCCTCTGCCCACCAGAGAGCTTTACTTGCAAATCCAGTGAAGACCAAGGGTGCAGATGCCAGATTATCAGGGAATGGAGGGAATGGAATTCTGTGGTCAGCAAGGTGACCACTGAGTACACCCCAGGGAGAAGAAGGAACTGGTGAGTAAGGAACAAACAGGTCTTCTGACCTCTCTATGGAGAGCCAGAAGCTACAGAAACTTACTTTTCATGAGTCAGCTGGAGAGGGGTGGGGAGGGAGGACAGAATATGGGATTGAGCTGGGGTGGTCTGCCTACTGCCGAACATAACTTTAGCTGTGGAACCAAAGTCAGACATGACAGCATGGGTACACAGAAGCCATATAGCCAGTTTCATATTCAAATATTGATGAGTCAAACACCCTAAATTCAGATATAATATGAGATTCATTCAGATAAAGATGGTTTATGCATTAGGTACTCTGATCTCAACATATTGAAAAAGTAATAAATTCCCTTGAATCATCTAATGCAGGTGTCCTCAAACTACGGCCTACGGGCTACATGCAGCCCACCTAGGACATTTATCCGGCCCGCTGGGTGTTTTTGCAGCCACTGCCTGTCCTGCTTAGCAGCTGACTCATCCCAGGGCCCGCAGTCCGGCCCTCCAATGGTCTGAGGGACAGTGAACTGACCCCGTTTAAAAAGTTTGAACTCCCCTGATAATGGTATAAAGAAAGATCCATTCAAGAAAACTGTACTGAGAATACTGTGTGTGTGGGATATACTAAGTTAGGACTGGGACTCACAGTGAAATAAGGCCCCCAGGGCAGTGCAGTCAAATGCAGAAACCCATCTATAAACAGATGCCTAGAGGGTCCGTGCCACACGGGAGTACAGAGAGGGCTGGTAGGGCTTAAAAGAGAAGCGTCCTACCTAGGGGTCAGAAACCATCTCCAGGGAAAATGACGGAGCAGGGTTTTTGAGGGATAACTTTGACCTCAAAATAAAAAGAAAACAAAAAGTAATTCATGCCAGTTAATATAGAGGCAATCATACAGATAGTCATAGTTCTAAGGGTAACACTGTCCATGTTAGAGAATCACAATTCACGGCCATAAAAATGGCCTTGACACATTGAGAATAGAATTGCTTTGCTTCATAAGGCCAAGAAGAACAAAGGCACTTTTATTCCCAAGATTTTCTGATGCTCCTCCAAAAAATTTTTTTCTTAAATAACAAAACTGACAATTTGACGATAAGGGGGAAAAACACCCTGTTCCTAAAAGTGCTGGATCATATGAATTTTCCCAAAAGAAGAGTCTTTCTTCATATCACATTTTCACTGTTCCCTGGGCCAGCAGGACTGGACTTTTCTTTGTATTTTTTTGAGACAGTGCCTCAAGCTGTCACCCTGGGGAGAATGTTGTGGCATCACAGCTCATAGCAACCTCCAACTCTTGGGCTTAAGTGATTCTCTTGCCTCAGCCTCCCAAGTAATAGCTGTGACAGGCACCCACTACAACACCGGGCTATTTTTTGATTGTAGTTGTTATTATTGTTTGGCAGGCCGGGTTTGGATTCGAACCCACCAGCTTCAGTGTATGTAGCTGGCATCCTAGCCACTGAGCTATAAGTGCCAAGCAATTGACTTTTCTTCAATTACATAGTATCCCAGAAGGCAAGATCCAGGTGTAGAATCACATTTTCGGTATAGGGAGGTACTGCCATGGGGAATGCAAAGTATGTGCATTAGAATGAGCTAGATCTGAGTCCAAAATGCCAACTAGCACCTCTAAACCAGGTATGTGTTTGGAGACCTCCATGTTCCTACTACACACAGGAAGAATAACAATCCTTAGCTCGTGTGTCTGTTACCTCAAATATGTAATATATAAGCATCTGATGCAACATCTGATATATAGTAGGCTTCATGTACTGCAGCTACCACTGTCTGTGATTATTGTTGTTATTGTTATTTAATCCCAAGCACTCCAAAGTGTTGTACTGAGCAAGTCAAGTTGCTATAGAATAATTTCTAAGCATCGATGGACAATTCCATCTGCCTTATGTGAATCTTCCATGACCTTCTGGGTGAGCAGAGTGACTCAAAGTGCTGTGACTAAGAGCAGAAACCTCAATTGTGTGTCAAAATCATGATTTAACTGTACTTTATTCAAGAGCAAGAATTCCATGGAAACCTATCTGTGGGTTGGGAATAATTTCAAGTGGTCATGAGATCCAGTAACCCTCTCCCACTTCCAGTGTGCCCGAGCTCAGAATAATCTGAATCATTTCAATGAATAAAGTGTAATTAGTGCCCAGTCTAACACACCATGGAGATCCAGGCTGTTCAACAGTGGGGTCTTCAGGAGTTCTAAACTATTCAACAGTGCCTAAAACTTAACAGAGGTGGGTAGAAATTAATTATGACTCTTTCGCAACTTCCTTCACCTGAAATATTTCTACAATTCAATTCTCTAAATCCTAAATAGTTTCTCAAGTGAGCTTGCCCAGACTTTCCAAAATATTTCTTCTTTTAGCGATGAGTAAGCATGAAAAACTTCATCCCAGCTGGGAGAAAGCTAAGGGAAATTAAGCTATGTCTGAGTAAGCCTCTTTCTATAAAGGAGGCCTCCTTGACAGTCTTCTCCACTGGAAACACTGTGAAAATGCACAAAGGCAGAAAGTTAACGGGTTGAGGATTGGGGAGCAGAAAGGGGTGGATGGAAAAAAGGCCTACGTCACCAAGAATTCAAGCATCACACAGCAATTCTGTTCTTGACTCTAGTTAACTCTAGTTAACTCTAGCTTAGCTCTGTAACCAGCTACAGCCCAAATGAGACACATTCAGTTCTGATGACCAAATAGGGAAATAAAGCTGAAATGTGTAAGAGAAGCAATTAGGTGAGGGAAGCTATTGAAAACAGTGGTCCAGCACGGGTGACATTCTTACACTTAAAGGGGAATGGCAGACAAGACAGAAGTCCCATGCTGCCACAAGAGCTGGTCTAGTGCTTGATGGGCTGATTTCATGTTCATTCTAAGTTGATCTCTGCAGTGGTAGGGGAAAAAAACAACCCAGGCTAGATCAAGCGGCCATCTCTTGGTACCTGAGAATGGAGCAGAGAAAGAGAATCCTGAGCAGAAAGTGGAAGCAGAGAAAGTCTTAAAATATGTATGACTTGATCTGGTTACTCGTGGGAGGCACAGTGGAAGGGAAAGGAAGTGAAATGACATTTACTGAGAGGCAACTATTATAGAGTGTAAGGGACTCTGCCCGTCTTGTTCCCCAATGTGCTCCCAGCTCCTAGCATGAGCCCTGACACCCAGCAGACACTCAGTAGATATTTACTGAGGGGAGGAAAAACTGACATGGCACAGATTTCATGGCACTTAGTATTTTTGAAAGACTCAATTAATTAACAAATATCTACTATATGCCCGGCATTGTGTCACTATTCATTCCATTTACAAATATTTTATTGAGTGAGCTCCTGACATTTACTAGATCCTCTACTACACACAGAAAATTCAAAAAAGAAGAGACAGTTCTTGAACTCATGGAGCTTCTAGTCTTGGGGAGATAGACACATAAGCAATGGCGATGTAATATCTAATGACCAAAGGCTGGGTTAAGGTTCAAAGTCTGTGTAGTACCTTTCTCCATCCCCCTTTTGCTAGTAACAGATACCCCCTGCCCTGTGGCCCCAGGCACATGGCCCTGACTTATGATGGCCCATCATGGTACCTCATACACACATGCACACATATATACAGACACATATACATGTGCAGATATAGCCAACAGTCCAAGTAGTTGGCAGGAAGATAGCTTTGAAGCCAAAATAATCAGAATCCTTCCCTAGGGTGTTTCAGACCAATGGCAGGAAATGTCTTTTTCTTCTCTCTGAGCCTACAGCTGCCTGTTGACATGGCTGTAGAAACCCTAAGACTCATACCCAAGAGCATGAGGCTAAGGTAGCAAGAAGTGTTTGCAGGAGCAGAGGAGAAAGAGCCCAGGGGCTCATAGTTCCTAATTCAGGCAGTTTCAGCTTTATCTCTACCCTCCTGGTTACAAAGACCAAAAAATCCAACCCCACTACCCAGCACTACTACCTTCCAGGCTTCCTTATGCTAGTTGGAGTAAGGTTTCCATCATTTGCAACTGAGAGAATTGTGATTAATAGATACATAGGTGGGTACCTATGGAAACAGCGTAGGGAAGCTATTATCATGCCCATATCATAGAGAAGTGAGCTGATGTTCAAAACGGTTATTTAGCTTTTCTTGCCCAATGTCTCATGGCTGGAAACTTCTATGCCCAGCTCCAATGCAGGGACATGGACCTCGCTATGGCGCTATACTTTCCTCCTCATCTGTTAATTATTCTTAGCACTTTTTTCTGTAAACCCAGGGTTTCAAATTTAAGGCTATTCGTGCTACTACTCTTCCAAGTTTCTTGCCTAATAACCAAAAGTGATGAGGGAAGGAGTTTGATTTCTCTGGAGTGTTTCCCAGGCTCTGATTATTCCCACTTTGAAAGTGACTGGTAGCAGAAGGCCTAGTTCCTAATTTTGCAGACGTTTCAAGTCAGTGACCTTATGGCTGAAACATTATTTTCCTGAACTGTGTCTTGTTTTATCAGTTCCAATAGAAAGTCAAGTCCTAATTCCTAACAAGAGTCACAAGGAGGTGATAATACACTGAGGCTTTGGAACTTGAGAAAATCTCCCTCCGACTTTTTCTCAGACCCACTTCTCTGTTTATCCTTGTCTTCTTCCTTTTTTCCTTCTATTCCATTCTCCCTCTTGTATTCCATTAACCTAAATGTGTTTTAAGGAGAATCTTTTCTAACTAACTCATCCTAGGGAATTGTGGCAAAGGCCATTGACTTCAAACTGCTATTCTCTCCTTTTTAAAATTTATTTTGAGATAGGTCTCTGCCTGGGCTAGTGCAGTTGTATCATTACAGCTCACTGCAGCCTCTAACTCTTAGACTCCAGTAATCCTCCTGCCTCAGCCTCCCAAGTAGCTGGGACTACTTGTGTACCACAAAAATCCAGCTAATTTTTTTTTTTTGCAGTTTTTGTCCAAAGCTGGGTTTGAACCCACCACCTCCAATATAAGTGGCCAGCACCCTACTCCTTTGAGCCACAGGCGCTGCCCCAATTTTAAATTTTTTTTAGAGAGAGGGTCTCAGTATGTTGCCCAAGCTAATCTCAAGTTCCTAGGCTCAAGTGATCCTCTCACCTTGGCATCCTGAGGTTAGGATATCCTGCTAGGATAATAGGCATGACTACTGTACCTGGCCTATTATTTCTTCCTTTCTCCCTCTAATAAAAGAACCCACACTTCAAAATATTAATTTATTTTTATAGTGAGATAAAATTCACACATCATTAAAAGTCACCATTTTAAAGTACATAATTAAATGGTTTGTAGCACATTTGTGTGACCATCACCACTAATTCCAGAATATTTCATCACCCCCAAAAGAAATCCCATGCTTATTAGCTGCTGCTCCCCACAACTGCCTCTCCCCAGCTCCTGGCAATGACCATGCTACTTTTCACTCTGGATTTGCCTATTCTAGACATTTCATATGATAGCTGGAGTCCTATGAGATGTAGTTTTTGTTTTAGGCTTCTTTAGTTTAGCACAATGTTCTCAAGATTCATCTACATTGTGGCTTGTATAAGAGCTTCATTCCTTTTATTTGTCAGATAGTATTCCTTTGTCTTGCCGTATTACATTACCAAACTTTGTTTACCTATTCACCAGTTGATGAACATTTGAGTTGTTCTTACTCTTTGGCTATGATGAAAATGCTGCTATAAACATTTAGGTGAAAGTTTTTCATATGGAAAGATATTTTCAATTCTCCTGGGCCTATCCCAGGAGGGATTTTCTGAGGCATATGATCCCTTCATGTCCACTTGTTGAGGAGCAGCCAAACTATCTTTCTCAGTGGCTGCACCATTTACATTTCCACCAACACTGTAGGAGGAGAGCCCTTTCGTTCCTAGCTGGTCATAACTGAGCCTGGAAAAAGGCTCACTTTTCAGCTCCCTTTCTGCTTTATGACTCAGCTCCACATTACGGAATAGGATGTAAAGAGAAATGTGTAAAATTTCTTTTGGAAACGTGTCCTTCCATGTTGCTTTGTCCAACCTGCTGGGTGGAATACTGACTTAATGACTGGAAAGCCAACAGCCACACTGGGCAATGGAGTGACTTGGGAAGGGAAGCCAGAGTACAGCACAGAAGGAATTTGTGACTGACATGGAGGAGGGCCATGCTAGCTCTGGACTGGTCACTTCAGGACTTCTTGAATGCAAGAGAGAAATAATCCTCCAACTTGTTTTAGACACTATTATTTTCTCTTAGCCACAGCCAAAGCTACCCCTAATTGATAAGTTACCGAATTCCTTCACTTACTAAGCAAATTTTTACTGAAGGCCAATTAAAATTCAGGCTCTGAGGTCAGGCACAGTGGCTCATGCCCATAATCCTAGCACTCTGGAAAGCCAAAGTGGGTAGATCGCTTAAGCTTAAGAGTTCGAGACTAGCCTGAGCAAAAGTGAGACCCTGTCTCTACTAAAAATAGAAAAACTAGCCGGATGTCATGGAAAGTGCCTGTAGTCTCAGCTACTTGGGAGGCTGAGGCAAGAGACCTCCTCTAGCCCAGGAGTTTAAGGTTGCTGTGAGCTACGAGGCCCTGGCACCCTATCTAGGGCAACAGAGTGAGACTTTGGCTCAAAAAACAAAAAAAGTCAAGCTCTGAGCTTGGTGCTAAAGAAATAAGACACATGAGATAAAAACCTTATAATTTAGAGGCTTACAAGTTGAGTCAAGAGAGATAGTCACATCAGTTTGAAAACCATAATGAACCCCTGCTCATAAAGAAAAATAGAAAAAATAGCTGGTCATAGTGGCGTGTGCCTGTAGTCCTAGCTATTTGTAAGGCTAAGGCAGAAGGACTGCTTGAGCCCAGGAGTTTGAGGTTGCTGTGGGCCCTGATGAAGTCACTGCATTTTAGCCCAGACACCACAGTGAGACCCAGAGAGAGAGAGAGACAGACATGTTAAATAAATAAGACAATGGCGTAAGTGTGAATAGAAGCCTGTATCTGGCCCTGCAGGTGGTTGGAGAAAAGGCAGAAGAAATCAATCTCAAGAAACTGAGAGAAGGTCTTAGTTTAGCCAACATGCCCCACTGGTGCTTCCAAATTCCCAGCAGATATTAGAATGGGATTTGGGAACTAGAAATTAGAATTCCTGGGAGAGCGCAGGGATGCTTAAATAATAAGCTATTCTTAATGTACTTCTAATATCATAGACTTTTTTCTTTATATGAATATATAAAACTTACTAAATAAAAAGTGTTTATGAAGAACTGTTGCTTGTCATGAACACTCAAACACTAGGAGATGCCAGTGAATACTGCTGGGTGGCACCTGAACCAGTGAAGCATCTGTAGCTTCTCCCAGCAAGGTAGCAGCACTGTCTGGTATCTTTTGTTGCAACTGCCATCTTGAGGATGCATTTTTCTTCAGAAACTTATTTCTTGGAATATTGCTCAAAATATTTACATAAATCATAGTATATACAAAGGAACTAATGCTTATTTTATTTGCTCTTGCAATGACTCATTTTGAGCAGCAGGCAGGGCCACAAACACAGAACTGTGTCAACAGCTCTAAGCAAATCTAACTGATTAGACAGTGGCTGCCTTTCGCCTACACACTCCTGTCCTGATTCCCAGAAAGACTGAGCTTGGTCTGTGACTCCTCTGCCACACGCTCCCCTACATCCTGTGTATTACCTCCTATCAGAACACTCATCTCCGTAATTGCCTGCCATCATTAGATAGGAAGCCCTCTTGAAGGTAAGATGTCTGTGTCTCTCTTATATTATATTTGCTTTCTATGCCTCTCTGGGTGCTTAGAACAAAGCACCTGCTTCATTAATATGCATTGAATTGAGTTTCATCGACTACTAAAGTGATATTCATGCAGAGCTTTAAAAGATGAATTTGGCCCAAGAATGAATTATTGACTCATGTCTATAATCCCAGCACTTTGGGAAGCCAGGAGTTTAAGACCAGCCTAGGCAACTATCAAGACCTCATCTCTACAAAAGAAGAAAGAAAGAAAGAGAGGGAGGGAGGGAGGGAGGAAGAGAGAAGGAGAGAAAGATAAGATTAGTTGGGTGTGGTGGCATACACTACTTAGCTAATAGTCCCAGCTACTTGGGAGGCTGAGGCAGCAGGATCAGTTGAGCTCAGGAGTTTGAGTTTGCTGTGAGCTATGATTGCACCCTTACACTCCAGCCTAGACAACAGAGCAAGGACCTGCCTCAAAGAAAACACACAAAAAAGATGAATTTGTTAAGTGACTAATGGGAGAAGGGCTTTGGGGCTCAGGAAAATATACTGCAAAGACTAGCCATGAGAAAGAGTGTATTTTCAAGAACTGCAGTGAACTTTCTTTGACAGGTATGAGGGGGTCGTGGCAGGTGACAGCCGCAAGGTAATCAGGGGCTAGAATGTGCAGGGGGCTTGTGCTCCTGCTAAGAAATAGCAAGCACTGTACTATAGTCAACGGAGAACCCGAAGGAAGCCTCTGAACAGGCTGGGTAAGAACACATAGTTCAGAGACGGACTGCCTGGTTTCAATTCCACCTCTGAAATTGGCTAACTGCGAGCAAGCTCTTTAGCCTCCTAGACTCAGTTTCTCCATCTTTAAATTGGGCATACGACAGCAAATACCTAACAAGGTCTTAGAAGATTTTCAGAGATAATGCAAGTAAGATAATTAGCATAATACTAGAAATAGCTCAGTAGTGTTATTGTCAGTGCTCTTATGTGGTACCAACCAGTTTTAAAAAGCCAAGTGACAGGATCAAACTTGTATTGTGAGTGAAAGTCAAAAGGCTAATACCCACCATGACATGAAAAATGACTGCTGAGGTTCTTTTCCCTGTCCAGACCTCCTTGGAGGCCTTCAGTTTCCTCTGTGAACTTTCATGCACTGGTTGTAGGGAATGGAAACACAGCCAGTGACACACAACCTGAGGCACAAGAATCTTAGGTGGAGAGAACAGGACTGAATATTGTCTGTCATTCAATAGCCATTTAAAAAGCATTTGTTGTGGACATTATGAAGCCACCTGAAATGCAAGGAAAGAGTAGTCCTAGGGTCAAGTAGCCTTAGGATTCCTACTGAACAGGCTTTCTTCTTCTCTCTGGGGTGCAGTGGGTACAGCTTGGTGTTTGGAACCTTGTCTCGACCATATCATTTATTTGAGCCTCAGGTGTAGCATCTATAAAATGGGGAGACTAATAGTTATGCCTGTGCTCCAAGCTATTTCACCACCTGACCGTCATTGCTTTGAGCCAAGGGCTTTCCCTCTTATCTCCCTGAGAAAAATAAAACCAATCAGAAAAGAACTCCTTGGTCCTCTCCTCATTTAATCTGTCTACCTACTGTCACATGTATCACAGCATGTACTGTTCCTGCTTTGTCTAAGGCCGTCCCTATCACTTGTGACTTGGACCCTACTCCTACACACTTGCTCTTGAAATTGTTACCTTCCTCTCTTGAATCTTCAATTTTTTCCCTCCCTCTACTAGATCATTCTGGTCAGCATGCAAATAATCTAAGCCATATAGCTTCCTCACCCCTTAGCATCTCTCAGCCTTTTATGTTTTCTTTAAACTAACTGGAGTTAGTTATCTGCCACTTGCAAATGAAAAGGTCTTAATGCTGGCACAGAGAGGTGCCTATGGAAACAGTTTGTGATGGTTATTGTCATTCTCATATCATAGGGCAGTAAACTGAGGCTCAGAAAGATTAAACTAGGGCTGGGTGCAGTGGATCACACCTAGCACTCCGGAAGGCCAAGGCAGGTGGATTCCCTGAGCTCACAGGTTTGAGATCAGGCTGAGCCAGAATGAGACCTGGATGGGCAATTGCTTGAGCCCCTGAGTTTGAGGCTGCTATGAGCTGTGACACCATGGCACTTTACCAACGGCAACAAAGTGAGACTGTCTCCAAAAAAGAAAAAAAAAGAAAGAAAGAAAGATTAAACTTGCTCACTCTGCAACTTCTTCTAACTTAAAACAAGCAAACAAAAACTCTCCCTTTTGGGGGAAAAGGCAAGAAGGTGGGGGATTATAATGGGTCTCACCTGGATCTCGCTTGTGGCACAATCTACCAACCTCTTCTCTTTCCTCTCTGTACTAAATTCCAGAGAAATCTTATCCACTCTCCTGGTTTAAAAACTACCCGCATGCTGGTGAATTCCCAGACTTACACTTCCAGTCCCATTCTCTCCCCCAAATTCCAAAGTGGTGTATCCAAGCACCCACTTGACAGCTCCACTTGGATATCTAAAAGGCATCTCAATGTAATGGCCCACACAGAACCATCCTGCTCCTCCCTGGTGTTTTCCATCTCTATAAATCACAAAGCCATTTACCCAATCACTTTTTCCCTTTCTCTCATAACCTGTATCCCCCATATTCTCTCAGGTCTACTTTAAAAATATGTTCGGGTGGGGGTGGGGGAAGCAGGGAGCAGAGAGAGGGAAGGAGGAAGGAGGGTGGGGGGTTACAGTGTGTAACACCCCTCTTGGGGGTGGGATACCATTCTAAGAGGGACTTTACCTAACAAATGCAAGCAGTGTAACCTGGTTCTCTGTACCCTCAAGGAATCCCCAACAATTAAAAGAAAATATATGTTCCAAGTCAACACTTCTCACTATTTCCACCACTGCCCTAGACCTCTAAATCTCTTGCCTCACTTTACTCAGCCACAGTGGCCTTGCTGCTCATCCTCAGAGTGATGAGTATACCTCGGGGGCTTTCTAATTCCTTTTTGGCGTGGCTTACCTGATTCAATCCTCAGCCTCATTGTTGTCTGTCCACCTCAAAGACTCCTTCCCACTTACCCCACTTCCCATAATCCCCTATTCCTTTGCTAAGCATTATTATATGCTTACCAGTTTGTATTTGTTTATTATCTTCTCCATTAGAATATATACTCTATTAAGACAGGGGCTTTTTCTGTTTGCTTCAAGCTATATCCTCAGCTCCTAGAGAGTTCAACACATAGTAGGTACTAAATAGTGAATGAATAACTGAACAAACTCACAGCATTGTGGTATCAAATGAAATTAGATTCATGAAACACTTTTTAAACTCTGATGCAATAATCATTTTTCAGTTATAACATATTATTTCAACAAGCACTTATCAAGGAACTGCTTTTGTGCTAGGTAATGTACTAAGGACTATAATTATAGAAATAAGTAAGACAAAGTTCCTGCTGCTCACTCTAGCTGGAAGACTGGGGTAGGAATAAACACAAGCATTATTCTAGAATTATCTAGTCAAGTGATACTGAAGCATATGAAGGAGAGGAAGGTGTATTTTGCTTGGGGGGACAGAAGTAAATGAAAAATTTTCAAAAAAGGTCTCATGAGGCTGGGATTTGAAGGTTGTAGTTGGATTTGGGAGACATAGAAGCAGACACAAGCAAATAATTTCAACATGAGTGCCCTACTGGGCAGACTGCTAAGCAGCCCCGCAAAACAGATGCCTTCCTCACTTCTGCCTTTCTCTTTCAACTCCTAAAGCCTCAGGATTTCTCGGACCTGGTCCCTGGGGGATCTTTCATCCTTTTCCCCATTGGCCTCCAATGGTCAAAGGTTACAGCTCCATCAAGTTCATCCTCTCTCTCCAGAGGTCATGGCAGCTCCAAACTGTCTGTCTTTGTACTTCTTGACATCAATCTTGCAGCTGTCCAGGGAAATCAGATACAGTTGTGTGGATGCCTGAAATACACCTTCATATTAGTTTAATAGGGACAGATACTTTTTAATAAGACATTTAAAAACTTTCATGTTGACCTAAAAATTTCTCTTACATAATTCTCACAGATTATTGAAGAGGATATTTGGCCTTACAATTTAAATGAGAATAATAATGGCAGCAAAATAAATGGAGACAATGCTTGAAATAGAGTAGTCTGTATTTATTACATGAATGGGTGGATTAATAAATGAAATAAATTGACACAGTTTACAAATGTGTTTTATTCCCAGATTTGGTTTTGTAATTTAGTTGTTTTGAATTTGGGATACATTTTTCCACATACATGTTATAAACAGTTCCCAAGTGGCAAGAAATCCTACCAAGGCTGTGGAGCCCATAATGTAGCAATGAAATGCAGAGAAGTAATGTCATTGTGTAAAAACACAACTTAAACACGTTTGAATACTGGTGTTTGTGGAAAAGTACCTTTAATTAGTAGATGAGGGGGTACGGAAAAATCTGGTGACTCCCAAGGGGACATCAGAGCCCTTTCCAGTGTTGGGGGTGGGTACTGCCTCCCTATTTTCAAATTAAAATGTGTGCATTTCTTTCCCTTGGCATAATCATGGCCTTGTACTACTCTTATTATACAATCGGGCAGGAAGAGTATGAGCTTGGCCTTGAAGAGAATTTCAGTCAGAAAAGTCTGGGAGATTACAATAAGTGAAATGAACTGAATGATATCTGGTAGAAAATAGAGGAAAAGGAAGCAACAAGATGTGAGCCTGATTCCATAAAACGTCTGCGATCAGGTTGGCATTGGCCAGACCAAGGGAATAAAGGCATTGGAGGGTTCACTTGACCAGATTTTGGGAGGTGTTTACAATGCGGATTATGTCTCCATATGCCTCCCAGGCAGTTTCTGGATAATGTAGAACTTGTACATTACCGTACCTTTCCTGTTGATTTTGATGACATGGCTCTTATCAGACGAGTCTTGATGATTTCTATAGAACTTCAGAAACTCTTGTCTTTAATATAAAAATGCAAGTTCCAACTGCCAGTCTTTCCCTATCCCTCTCCCCTCCTCTTCTTCCTCCAGCTTTCACTAACACACCCTGAACAAATCCCTTAATTCTCCGGGTCTCATTTTCTTATCTCTACATAACAACCCAGAACTAGATTATCTACCCCTTCCAATTCTAAAGATTGGATTATGAAATTCTCCACAATGACAAAACATAAACCAGGAGGACAAGACCTAATTATATTGTCCAAATCAAATAGCTACGGTTTCCGAAAATGGTCATTTCTAAGCATCACGGACAATTCAGTCATTCAGCCTTCCCGGCCCTCTCGCCCCCGCAGAATGCGAACTCTTTGCTCTCAGCTGCTTGGATTTATCTAGAAAAAAGTGCTTTGGTAAGTGTAGGGTTTTCCTTCCGATAAAAAAAAAAAAAATCTGTTCGCTCTTAACTATTTAGACTCAAAGACTGTGGCTAACCACAAGCAGATAAAACCCTATCTTCCAGCCTCGGGTTCCCCTTCTTGGACTTCACATGTCCCGGCCTGGCATGACCACCGCCACCGCCGTAATGGGGTCTTAACCATGGGCCACTAACATCTTCCCGCCGCCGCCGCCGAGCTGCTTCAGAGGTCAGCCGACCCCAGCGACCCGCGGAGCTCGGACAGGGGGCTGTCGCCACACTTCCGGTGCGCGGGCCGGAGCTCGCCACACTTCCGGCGTCCACACTTCCTGTTGATCCGGCTTGGCCGGGGGCTGGGCTGGGAGGAGGAGGAGGGCCCGCGAGCGGGTGGTGGCGGCGGCGGCCACTGGCCAGGCGTGGGCGGGCACGGGGCCACCGCGGGCACAGAGTGTCCGACGCGTCGCCTGAGTCCGGAGCAGCCTCGGCGGCCGCATCTCCCGCCCTCCGTCCTTCCAGTCCGGCCCTCGGCCCAGGCGCGCCGCACCATGCCCGCCGTGGACAAGCTCCTGCTAGAGGAGGCGTTGCAGGACAGCCCCCAGGTACCTCTCGCCGCTGCGGTCCGCTCGCCTGCAGGGGCGACACCGAGGAGGCCGCCCGGGCAGCTGCGGGAGGGGCCTGGCATCCCCAGGTGGCCTTCCCCAGGCTTCTCCGGGGCCGAAGAGGGGGCGGCCGGGCCCTGAGTCCTGAGCTTAGGCAGAGCTGGGGAGTCCGGGAAGGTCTGAGTCTTCCAAACTCAGCAGGAACCCAGACGCTGCTGGATCTAAACTCAGACTCCCGTCACTTGTTAGCTGAGTGTCCCTTGCAGATAACCTTTTGTACCTTAGTTTTGTCATCTGTGAAACGGGGGTAATTGTACGTGCCTTATTGGGTTGTTAGGAGAATTAAATGAGCGAATGCCTGTAAAGTTGTCAGCGGACGTATCTGGTACAGATAAGGCATCAATCTTGTTATTACAACTACTACTCGTCACTACTGCTGCTACTGATGCGATCAGACCCGGGCCAGAATGGGAGGCAGAGAGCCTGGATCTTTTTCGCAGCGGTACCAGACCCCATTTGGGCACTGTTTTCCCATTTATGAAGAGAAAATTATTAGACCTGCCCCATTTGTCTCTCAGGGGACCTTCATTAGCACACTGGAGATGAGAGTCAAGTCCTTTGAGTTTTGCAGATGAAAACTGGTGCGTAAATATAGCAAATGAGTGCAGAATGACATTAGTTCGTAATTCAGCACACCTTTCCCCAGGGATCTTTTGTTCTCCTTTGTTTAACATTTCCCCAGCTTCATATCTACTCTCCTGTTTCTGCAGCCCTGGGTGATTTAAATAAGTATTTTTATTCCCTGGTGTTTCAACTCTTGAAAAATTAGAATAAGGTTAACCTGTTCTCTTTTCACAGTTCGTCCTTTTTGAGTTCCTTCCCTTTTTCTCCTGAGAGAGGAGGAGGATCAAACCTCCCAGGATGATCTGTGGGTGGACTTAGCTACATCCTCTCTGTGGCCCTGTGGTTCAGAATAAATCAAAAGGGCTGTCTGCAGTGGTATCTTGTATCTATTCCTTTTTGATCCACCAGTGTAGAAAAGGAATTGTAAGCAACCTGTGATTTGTGAATTTTTTTTTTTTAGGTAAATTTGCATCTACTAGGCTGAATGACTTTTCAAGCCCTCTTTTAGATAGCTGTAGACTTCTGGCTTTTTAATTGAACTGAAGCCCTTGGTAAAGGCATTTTTGTCTATACTCATACATATTGTGTGGGATCTCAACATAATGTGAACTTTTAAATGATCACTCTGGACAAAGATCTCTACCTTGCAGTTGTGGGAATTGAGGTGCACAAAAATATATTGGTTTTCTAACCCACGTGGTGATGCCTCAGCCAGGTTAGAGAGGTTACACTAACAGATTGTCCATGCCATCTTATAGCATTCTGAATTTCCAGCTCTCACGTGAGTGAATATACACTATTTCTGAGAGGCTTCAAGGATTTGGTCAGCTGTGAGAAGAGAGCAAGTCAGGAGACCTGGGTTCCAGTTCTGACTCTCACACTAAGTTATCATGTGATTTGGGCGGGTCCCTTGATCTCCACCCTTGGGTGGCTGAGTGTTCTCATCTGCTCAACATCTACAGAACCAGAGACATGGAACAGATCATCTTCAAGGTGCTTTAGAACGTAAAATTCTGTCATATCTACATGGTTTGTAACTTCGAACTTGTAAGTGGCAGAAGAGGTTAAGGGGCACTGTCATTTCTGTTGAATATTCCTTTTATTTTGTTTATTTATTTTTGGAGACAGAGTCCCAGATTAAAGTGCTCGCAGCAACCTCAAACTCCTGGGTGCAAGGGATCCTCCTGCTTTAACTTCCCAAGTATCTGGGACTATCGGTATCCTCCACAGCGCTCAGCTAATTTTTCTGTTTTTACTAGAGACAGGATCTTGCTTTTGCTTAGGAACTCCTGAGCTCAGGAGATCCTCCCGCCTTACCCTCCCAGGGTGCTAGGAATATAGGTTTGAGCAAACAGGCCTGGCCTAATATTCCTTTTAATGGAGGGAATTTATCATTGCTTTTGAGACTTGACTGTCACCCTGTGAGGTTCTTGATGAAGCTGTTGTACAGAATGGAAATGAACTTTAAGAAGGTCTTTCATAATCATCAGAGCATATTTATTGAGCACTCCTTTGTATGTGACATGTGCCTAATGCAGCTTTACATAAGCCCAAGGAGATTCATAGTCTTAGTCATAGACTAGAAGCAATCAACTCCAACTCTTTTGTTTTGTGTGGAAAGCATAAGAACAGTAGCAAGTGCCTCTCGTGGATTTTATGTGCTAGGCAGTGTTCTAACTCAATCCTCCCAATAGTCTTTTGAAGTAGGTTCTCCATTAAAATAACAAAGGAGCATTGAAGTTAAATAACTTACCTAACGTTATTCACTGTAAAGTGACAAAACTGAGGTTGGATCCCAGGCAACTTGCCTGTACTAGGTATACCTCAAGTTAGCCAAACCACCTACTACCTGGCTTTCTTGTCATCAAGGACATAAAATGCTTTACTCAAAGGGAAAGATCCTAGGAAACTGCCTAGTGTTTGTTTCTTCTAGTTTTATGTAGGTAATTGTGAGAGTTGCTTCCGTAACTTGGTTGCCCAGGATTAATTAAATGAACACAACAGCTTTTGTATTTGAACTGGGTGACCCAAGAAGAGTTGAATAACAGTTGACTGACCTCAGACACATCTATTCATTGCCTCCTTTTTAGTTTGCAGTGCTGTGCAGTGTGTTGTCAAAGTAGTCTACATCTGTAGACATGCCTTGTTTCTCCTATCCTCTAATGTACGAGAAGCAGAACATTTTAGAGATTAAGATATTTAGTTGCCTCCACTGCTGTTTAAAAGCCTCTGCTCTTTGCTAGCGCTGCCAGCTTCTGGGAATGTGATGATAAATAGGAGTGCCTGCCCTCGACTGGTTCACAGTCTGTCCTGGAGACAGATAAGGAAGGCAACAGTTCCAGTAAGGTGTGGATACTGCTGTGATAGGAACACAAATGCAGCTTTGAGCTCCTGCAGTGTATATATAGCTCTTCAGTGAATACTCACCCTATAAGTTGTGCACTTCTGAGATAAGGTGAGAACAGCGGCACTGTTGCTTGCTTTCTCTGGTGTTTTGGGGGTTTTTTTGTTTGTTTGTTTCTTTTGCAGTTGGCATACTTCAAAGAAAGAAATGAAAGACTTAGTTGTGAAGTTATGCAGTGAGTGGCCCAGCTGGGCACAGCCCTCCAGCCAAACAAGGCCTTTCTTACTCAAGCAGGATACCTCAAACATAACCTGGGTGGCTTGATAAGTCTTGTTCCTTGTAATACATTTTTCCTTTCTGTAGACTTGGTTATTTCTGCCAAGGCATTTCTCTCCCTTCACTGAACTATGAAGATAAGAATGTTGTTTTTAACCTTAAAGTTTTAAAATCAGTGCTATTAAAATTGGGCCATTATATGTAATTACATGATTTCCTTGAGACTATCTAGAAGTATTTTATTAATTATCACCCAGTTATTTTAATGCAAAGGAATAATTGGAGCTGAGGCTATATATCCATGGGTGTTTGGTTTTGTTTTTGGCCAGGTATACTTTTAAGAGTGTAGGGTAGCCTGTAGTCCCAGCTACTTGGGAGGCTAAGGCAAGAGAATTGCTTAAGCCCAAGAGTTAGAGGTTGCTATGAACTGTGATGCCTTGGCAGTCTTCCAAGGGCAACTTAGTGAGAATCTGTCTCAAAAAAATAAATAAATAAATAAAAAGAGCGTAGGGTATCTTGCAAGTTACTCAATCCCTCTGAGCTTGTGTTTGGACCTATGTAAATTGGGACTAAATAGTTACTTGAGTTGTTAATGAAGAATAAATAACTCAGGGGAAGTGTCTCTGTGCCTGTTCATAGTATAGTAACTCCATAGATAAGATTGCTGTCATTACTTTATAAGTGATACACACCAGTGCCTTTCTGAATTTTTTGTGGAATTTTGGGTAATTGGTGTACCTCTGCCTGCTTTTTGGTCTTCCTTCCTTCAGGTCTCAGAATATTCCTGTTGTTCCAAACCCAAGTTTGAACAGATAAGGTGTGATGAATATTTTTCCCAGAGGTGATCATTGCCCACTTAAATTAGTAAGGGAAGTCTGGAGTTTCTTTCCAGTTCTAATGGGTGTCACAGTCACATGTTCAGAGTATAAAGAAAAAAGACACTTAGGATATAGTTCTCTGGGCAGATATCAAAGGTGATACCTGACGTATGGATAACCAACAACAATCCAGTTCCGGCTGGCCTCTGTCCTGTATCCAGGCTGGTAGTGGGCTATGCATCAGAAGCGTGCTGGCTGGTGTGAGGCCCCCCTGCTGGGGGCCATTGCTACCTGCCAGCCTGCGTTTACATTGCTTTTCAAGAGTGGGAGGTTGAGCGAGTTACTTAACCTTGGTGATTCTCAGTATTATTTGAAAAATGGGGTTCATGGAACCATGGTTGTCCCCTTATAAAGCTGTTGGAAGGACACTAAATGAAGTAACAAGTGTTCAGTGCCCAGCACAGCATCTGGCAGGTAGGTGGTTGGAGTAAGCGGTAGTTTCAGTTTTCTTTCTGACTTTTTTGTAGAGGATGTTTAGGCAAGCCCTCTCTTTTCATCCTACCTCTCTTCCACTGAATTTATTCCTAAGAGTATTTTTTTTTTTTTTTGTAGAGATAAGAGTCTCACTTTATCACCCTTGGTAGAGTGCCGTGGCATCACACAGCTCACAGCAACCAAGTAGCTGAGACTACAGGCGCCCACCACAACACCGGGCTATTGTTTTGTTGGAGTTTGGCCAGGGCCGGGTTTGAACCCGCCACCCCGGTATATGGGGCTGGCGCCCTACCCACTGAGCCACAGGCGCTGCCCTATTCCTAAGAGTATTAAAAGCAATAAACAGGATTTGGCTAAATGGACATCAGTACTGTTTCGAGATAACTAAATAGGCACAGTCCAGTTACATCATTTCTCATTCTCCTAACTCAGTGTTTTTTTTTTACCTACTGGTGACATCCATTAGTGGATTATGAAATCTAATGGGTTAAAACCATGATTTTTGTTTACGAACTGAATGGAATAGGAAAGAAAAGTAGAATAGAATAAATTGTTCAGGTCCTGTAAATTTCACACTGTGAATTTTAAAACCTTTGAAGAACTTTTCTAACGTGAATTATACACTGTTTTAAGTCCTATGATGTTTTGCTCACAGAGAGCTTTTTTAAGGAAAATGTTAGTTTCCTTATTCATTGCACTGTGGTTCTTCTGGTACTGAGCAGAGAACATTGATCATGGAGCGGTATTTTTAGTCTGGAAGATCTGGGCAAGGCAAGATAAGCACGCGCTGCTCTGAAGCAGATCAGAGATTGTGGACAAAGTCAGGGTAGAAAGAACATTTATTGAGAGTACCCTGGAGTTAGTTACTCTTCTCTTCCCTAAGAAAGGAGGAATTGGAATTCATTTTTAGGGAAGTAATGAGCCTTAAGGCTATGATAGCATTTTACTAAAGGAAATAGAGGTCCAGTTACTGCTGGGTGGCATTTTAAATCTCCACTGTGTGGGGCACAGTAATGTGAGTCCCTTGAGTAGACATATCTCTTATGTGATACCTTGATACTTGTTCATGTACCATTTGATATATAAGTGTGTCTTTAGTGTTTGCCACGTACTATGTGCAAACATACCTTTCAGCTAATGAGTTTGCTCAGCTGCTTCCAAGAGACCTGAGAAGTTCGTTTTCTTAAAATAAGCCAGCTGGCATTATTATTTGAGGTTTGTGCCCCGAGCTGCTGTTGGTGGGCCAGGAGATGTGAAAATTCCAGACCGTGAATTTGAAAATGGTTGAATAGAATATGATGAAAAACATGAAAATCCTAGTATCTTAAGAGAACAGAATGGCGCGTTCCTGTAAGATATCCACAGTTATCAAAAACCAGATAGCTCACTATTGCTGGGATGATTCCACTCCAGCATTGCCAGGTGACCACACCCTAGGTACACAGATGGGCCTGACCTTGTGTTTAGTTTTTGAACTTGAAAGGAGAGGCTGCTCTGTTGAACACTTTTTTTATTGGATGAGCTTTACTGGAGCTTAAGTAGGGGCTAAAGTCAGGACAGATAAAAGCCCTTTAGTCTTAATCTTTTAAAAATAGACTTCTTCTTTGGCCCTGAAACTCAAATTGTCCCTGTACTATAGTCTAAAGGATTAGAAAGGGAGTTCTAAATTAAAGCTCCAGGAGTCAACTGGCCCTGGCATTATTAGTGAGAAAATAAAGCCAGAGAACCAACAGGTACCCTCTCTCCCCTTGTGTTTGTGAGTGTGCTCACACGTGTGTGTTTTCTACCTCCTTGGGACTTTTCCACTTAAAAATAAATTGGCCTTTTTTCTTTTTTTTCCAGGCTCGCTCTTTACTTAGTGTATTTGAAGAAGATGCTGGCACCCTCACGGATTATACCAACCAGCTGCTCCAGGCCATGCAGCGTGTCTATGGAGCCCAGGTACGCTGGTGCTGGTCACCTGGAGAGAGCCGCAGAAGAGGGCCATAGAAAAACACCATTTAAAAGTTTGAAATAAAATTAGAATTGTTTTTCTCACTTCTGTTCTCTTCAAAAAACCAATAGTCTGTTTTCCCTTGCTTAGGAAGAGAGGGTAATTTCCCTGTAAGTAGAACCAGCAGAGAGGGACCACATAACTGCTTTTAATTTTTTCGAAAATTCAGTCCCAAAGGGAAACATTTGAATCTCCTGTTCCTACTGTGAATGAGTGGGTACAGTATTTTGAGACATACTCTTTGTCTTTCTCATAAATGGGACAGTCTTAGATGTCACTGTGGGAGGGTAGAGATGTTTTTTTCAAGCGCTTTCTCTGAAAAGACCTGAGTCACGGTCCTGAAACTATTGGGTCGCTTCTTTGTTTTGAGGAACAAATATCTCTGGCTTGCAAAACTGTGGAAAATAAGTTGCTGAGTAGCGAAAGTGAATCTTTTTACAGGGGCAAGAAGTGCCCCTGCATATTACTTTCTAAGAGAAAGTTTATAAGTTACTTAAAAATAAAATTCTTTATGTTACACATCAAAATGTGATGGCAACTGATAATTTCCCTTATTGATTCCTTGCTAACTTCAAACTATATGTGTTAATGTTTTGTTTCCTCATTCATGATCTCTCAAGAAATACAGGTTGAGCATCCCAACTCTGAAAATCCAAACTCTAAAATGCAGCTTTTTGAGGGCTGACGTGACATTCAAAGGAATTACTCCTTGGAACGTTTTGGCTCTCAGACTTGAGATCTTTAACTGACACACTACAAGTATTTCAACATTTGAAAACATTGGAAATCTGAAACACTTCTGGTCCCGAGCATTTCAGATGAGGGATACTCAGCCGGTACCACCTTCAGTCAGAGTATATAGCTCTTCCTGATTATGAATAGGCATTTATTATTATACAGCTCCTGATACTCATGTTATTGCTTGTTTTATTGCTCATTCACCTGTGGGGAAAAAACTCAGTCCTTGTTATTAGGGAGCCTGTAATTGTGTTGGGAGATAGAACCATCCCACCGGAGGATGGTAGAAGTGCCGGGAGAAGAGGGTCGTCTAACCCAGAGGAGTTATGCTGGACGCTCAAAAGGAAGGTGGTGGTGGTTGTTGAGCTTTATTGAATACTGAATAGCATCCAGGCAGTTTCAGGGGCTTTTCCATTGACTATCTCATTACATTCCCTAACAACTCTGTGAGGTGGCTGTTGTCACTATTAAACTCATTTTATAGGTCAGGAGACTTGCGGATTCTGAGTCACTTGTCCCAGTGCACTCAGTGAGGTCATGGTAGAGCAAATCAACCTGGAACCAAAGCTCAAACTTCTCACTCCTAAGCATGGGGATTGTGGCCTAGAGATATATACACACATACACACACACACACACGTATCAAAGGCGTAACTCCTCACCAAGGCACACTATGCTCTTGGTGAACTAAGTACTGGCTTAGTCCTTCCGCCTTGTCTCTGGCTATTCCAGAAGGTGCCAGCCCCTTTACTTGCCCCTCATCTTGGCTGTGCCTGCTGCCAGGAATCCCTCCATCCCCAGGCAAATGTCCTTCCTGGCCTTTAAGACCTCAAGTCTGAAAAAGCGTCTCGGACACCTTTCTTATATGCACACATATATGTGTTGAGTTAATTCTGCTCAAATTTTGCATTCAGTACATTTGATATGGCCTTTTCTGTAAATATTCTAAATTTAAGAAAACAAATGTTTTTTACTGGGTTTATACCTGAACTTGCCTGCTATTCAGTACTTTATATTTGTCATTAAACAATTTATCTCTTCTTTAAGGCTTAAAAGTCACAAGACTTAGGAGACTGTGTTTCTGTCTGTCTCTTCAGGGAGTTTCTGTTCTGTCTTTCTCTGTCTGTCAGAATCATTCACTCGGAGATGTCCAAACACTTTCCTGCACATTTTTTCTTTTGAGGCAGCAAACTACATTTTGCCAAAATTAAGTGGGTCTTGCATTCCTAGAGGCTATAACCCAGTTTTTAATTCATAGCACATGATTATCACGTGGTTTCTCCCACTGGCCAGGAACCCTTCCTCTTGTCTGGCGTTTCCTGCAGCAGAAGCTGGTGAAAATGGCTGGTCAGTGCTGCCAGACTCAAAGACAGAGCCGGACAGTGGTCAGCTGTGCTCAGATTGCCTGGGTCAGGGGCAGGTGGTCTTTCAGGTTTATTTGAAAGCTTCGGTGTTTTGTTTGGTTTCTCTTTAATTGAAAACAGAAAACTTTTCGGATTCCTTTCTTGATGATTTTGTTTCGATACATGTATTTTTAAAACAGTAATACTTCCCACTGTCTCCATTCAAGTTTTTTCCTCAAAGTTACATGTTCTTGGTTTTACTTCCCCTTATTCCTAACATACTTTAGACATAGACGTGAAGATTTCAAGCGAGAGGTTTGTAATTTCTTTTTTAAAAACATTCAGCAAGATGTAGTTTTCCATTATATTTTCAAAATGAGGCTTATGTTGCTGATAAACAATAAATGTCCGCTAACGATACTTTAATCACCCCTCAGAGGGTGGTTGTGAGCTGGTAGAGTTAACGTCTGTAAAATGCTCAGATCAGCCCCTGGCACCAAGTGCTCTTTTAGTCTTAGAATAATGATAATAGTCACCATGGCACCGAACACTGGGACTGTTGTTTGGGTTAAATGGAAGTGTGGTTGCTGATCCTGACTTGGTTGAAGGAGCAGCTATGCTTGCTTTGCTCACTTCCTCACTGGATAGTTGTTTGCTCCTCCAGCCACCTTGTCAGGGCTGCTGAGTGCTGGCTCACACCCAGCCTTTCTCCACCCTCGGCCTCTGGGCAGCGCCACCCTGAAGCCACCTTCCTGGGTCTGTCGGGGACAGGCTCTCCTGGCTTCTTCCTGTCTCTCTGCGCACTGTACTTGTTTGCTGCCTGCCCCTTATGTCTTGGTGTTCTCCAAAATTCCACTGGAATCCTTTGTTCAGTCTCTGCTCACTCCGGGCAAGATCGCTTTAGCAGTAGTCTGGCCATTTTGAATCGGATTTTAGCCTTGTTTCTCTCTGAACTCCAGATCTTTGTTCAAACAAGGATAGCCTGCTGTCCCCTGCAGAGCTAGCTCTGGCTCTTCCTCGGGCGGGTGCGTCCCCGTCTCCAGGAAGATGCCTTCCCTCTGCAGTTCCTCCTCTGTCTACCACGGGATGAATCACATCAGCCTGTCCCCTCCCGGTCTCAAGATAGCCACCTGGCAAAGGCGTAACTCCTCAGCAGGGCACGCTATGCTCTTGGCGAACTAAGTACCAGCCTGCGCCTTCAGCCTTGTCACTGGCTGTTCCAGAAGGTGCCAGACCCTTTACTCGCCCCTCAACGTGGCTATGCCATGCCTGCTGCCAGGAATCCCTCCATCCCCATCAGAAATGTCCTTCCTGGCCTTTAAGACCTCAAGTCTGAAGAAGTGTCTCAGCCACCTTTCTTCTTGCTCTCCATTCTTGGCACAAGGGCCTTCACCTGTGGGACTAGATGCTTCCTACACTTGCTGGCTGGAGCACATATGACTTGGCAAGTGGGGTTTTCTCATCCCTTAGTGGGCTCTGGACTCCCAGAGAGCAGGTTGTGTTCGTCTCCAGTGCCCTGCGCTGTCAGTGCTTGGTAGATAGATGGTGAGTGAAAGGCTGAGTTTGGGGCCTAGAAGTTAGCACATTCCAACTGTCCACTCCCCTGTCACTCCCAAATCTGTGCCCCACCTTAGGTAGGCCCTTAGCGGCGGGCACCGTCATCCATCTGGCTGTCCCCACCGGAAGCCCAGTTTCCTTGACCCTTTCTTCCCCTTCACTCACTACATTCCCTCAGGAACACTCTATGCCACCCTCTGTGCTTCCTGGCTTGGGCTCAGACCCTTTCTTATCTGTCACTAACTTCTGCAGAGAGCCTTCTGACCAGCTCCCTTCTCTGTCCTCTCTCCCACTTCCGCAGTTCCTGCCCATAGCAGCCACACCTGCGTTTTCCTTCACTCCTGTCTGATCTTGTCATCTCCCTGCCCGAGTTTCTCGGTGCTTCCCCACTGCCTCCATGGCAAGCTGAGGTCCTGGGCAGGCATCACGTCTGGGCTTACCCCGTGTGGTGTCCAGCCGTGTGGTGTCCAGCCCCTGGTCTTGCTGCATCCTCCCAGGGTGGGGAGGGCCCCTGAACCAGTGTGACCTTGGCCCCTAGCTGTGTAGTGAGCTATGTTGTGTGGGACTTGCACACTCTTGGCTTTAGGCAACATCTCTGGTCACCTATTTGGTGTAGCTCTAAGCAGATACCCACATTGTGACTCTGACTCAGTGGGTTTCCTCTGCCCCAGCCTCTACTTTCCTAGCTACCGTGGATGGTGGCCTTTGGGTGGTTTCAGGTGACATGTGCAGTCAGTAAGCTTTCTGTGCCAGAGTAAGATAAACATTCTTTGCCAAAAGCTCAGTTTTCCTTTTGGGCTTGCTAGCCACTGTCTTTCTGCCTTGGCACCAGCCTTGGGAAGTTCTGTTTAACATCAAAGGTACTGTTGATAAGCCCTCCCTCAGGTTGGCTTTTGGAAGGATTCTTAAGAAGCAGCAAATAGTGTAGCTAGTAGCCAGAGAGCCTCCCAGAGTGTGGAAAAGAATGTTACTCATGAAACTCCATTCAGAGTTTAAATCTTAGTGCCTCTCCCTTCTTGGTCTATAGCTAGAAGACTGGTATTCATCATACCTAGAGGCCCTGCAAGTCCTGCCCACCTGAGTGTTAACTACCATGTTTCCCCAAAAATAAGACCTACCCAAAAAATAAGCCCTAGCGGGATGTCTATGCATTTGTTAAATATAAGCCCTACCCTGATAATAAGACCTAGTGATGGTCTGCATAGCCACACTGTGTATTTCGGCGTGGAGATGAAGACATCCCTGAAAATAAGCCATAGTGTGTCTTCTTGAGAAAAAATAAATAAGACAGTGTCTTATTTTGGGGGAAACACGGTAGATACAGTTTTAGACCATCGATGGAGATATTGTAGTGTCAGGAATGTGGGCTTTTGATTTAAGAGTCCAGGAGGCCTGAGTTGAGTCTTTGCTTTGCCCCTTAACAGTCATTTGACTTGAGAAATTTGTTTATCCTTTCTGAACCTTAGTCTCTTCATTTGTAAAGTGGGGATAATAGTATCCATCTCACAGGTGCACAGGAAAGATTAAGTGTATTAGTATATGAAAAAAACTTGATAGCAATGTCAAGTTCTTGGAAAAAACTCAGTAAATGCTAGCAACTGGCTGTCCGGATGTTATTACTAGTATTTACTGGTCATCTAGCTCCAGTTTGGCAAGTCCTGTGGAAAGATAATTGCACAGGCTTACCACACAGGGCACAGGGTGTGGGTTAATTAGCTGATGTTGGTAAAGCATTTCATAAAACTTGTGTGTACAATAGATTAAGTATGAATAAGATTAAACTTGGTCTAGTTTAAAAGACTTTCCATGTAGTGTGCTGTGTTTAGGGTAGGGGACAGGCCACGTTGTAAGTGTGGTAGGTTTCCAGTGAAATCGTCCCGGTAGGTAGAACAGAACTGTGGTTGGCCTTGCAGCCTGCAGTATCACACGTATGAAACTATACAGTTTCCCTGCAGTATTTTTAGGAGAGACCTGGGAGGGTCCAGCCATACAAAGTAGCTTTGGAAAGCAGCGATTGTGTCTTGTGTGCTGTGCCCCTTCCTCACTGAACTATGATGGAGTTGCGTGATGGCACACGAGTGCCCTCCCCTTTATTTGGTACAGTCTGCCGCTGCCATTCCCTAGAAGTGTGTTCTGTTACATTCCGAGCACTTGCCTATAGGACCTAAGGAAGAGTCCAGGCAGCCTGTGTTCCTTGCTGTTTTGGAGGCCTAGAGGGTACTTACCATATTTGTTGGCCAGTCTCTGAAAAATGATGCAGAGATATGGGGGTGTAACTTTCAGAGTGACCTAAAATGAGAAATTTTTAGCTAAAATCAAGAAAATTGGAAGAATGGAAAATATGCCTTGGGTCTGAAATATTACAGCTTAATACAGCCTCTGGAGGAGGGCGTGGCCAAAGGAATGGGTCTTTTGAGACAGTTAGTGTCTAAGGCAGGATCAGCAACTGAATGACCCTAGGGCTGGCCTCTTAATTTTGAAAATAGCTTTTATTGGAATGAAACCACCCTTGTTTACATGCTGTATATGGCTTCTTTTGTGGTACAGTAGCAGAGTTGAAAAGCTGTGACAGACACCATATGGCCCACAAGCCAAACTCAGGCTCTTTGCAGAAAATGTGCCCACTCTAGTCTAAAACACGAGCCTCCTCGTCTTTTCTCTGTGGATTTTTGAATCAGATGCTCCAGATTCTATCCTAACCCTGCTACTAACTCCTATAGGTCTGAAATACTGCAGCTTAATAGAGCCTCCAGAGGAGAGTACGGCAAAAGGAAGGGGTCTGACCTTGGACCAGTGGCTTAACCTCTCAGTGCCTCAGTTTCTTGTGTAAAATTGAGTTCATAATTAGAACCTGCCTAACAGGGTTATCAGAATTAGATGAAGTGACACAGAAGCATTTCGTGTAGTGGCTGACGTGGATCAAGTGCTCTATAAATGTTAGCTGCTGTGTTTATACTGACTCTGTGGGTCTATGAGCCTATTCCACATGGTGCTGCCCTCAGACAGATGCCAAGGTAGTTGGACGGATCCATGTTTAACTTGCTGCTGCTAATTCAGAGAGGAGGGGCAAGGGATTTCAGGAGCATCACCCCGCCAGTGGGATGAGGCCTGCGGCTGCATGCAGTGCTGCGTGCCACGGGGCAGAGGATAGTATTTCCTGGTCAACTGCTTTGTAAGATACAAATACAAACATAGGGAGCCCCGTCTTGCTCTTTGCCCCATTTGTGATGTTTCCTTGTATAGTTAGTACTTCCTCCTTACACCATGATTCCAGGTACTATTTAAAACTTGGAAATTTGATGAATCCTCTAACATTTTGTTCATTCATTTAACATTTATTGAGTGCCTGCTGTTTGCTAAGAACTGTTGAATGTTCCTGCCTAACAAAGGACAGGGCTTGTGGATTTATTTGTTTGCCACTTTCTTGGCTATGTGGCTGGAAGTTCTGATTAATTTTGGAAGGGGTAGCCCACCAGTGGCATGGCAAAGCTAGTAACTTCCATTGTTTGCCTGATTTTATTCTGGAGAAACAGTGCACACCTCGCTTCATGGTCTGTCAATGCCTGTTCCTTAGGGTACGTGGGGGAAGCCAGGGACTAGGTTGGCCAGTTATCCACAAGGGAGACCATGAACAGGTGGGATTTGGCTCTTCTGGGTCCTGCAAAGTAAGGCCAGGAAAAACCAATGAGCTCTTAACAGAGCTCAGTACTTATCTTTCAAGGAACAGCAGATCCTAGGTGGAGGCCGTGGCCAGGAAGGTGGGCCAGTGCCCTCCCCTCGTCCACGCCAGGTCAGATCCAGCAGCTCTGTCCCTTGTAGGAATAAGCCCTGAATCTGAAGAGAGGCTTTAACTGAGTGGTGGTGGGAGGACAGCAGCAGAAAACCACTGTGTAGCCAGAGGTTCATTAGAGGACTGAACAGGAGAGGAAAGCTACAGCACAGAACGGCCTCCCGGGCAGCAAGGCCTTTGAAGAGCAGTCATTTCCTTGGGTCTTAGGGACTCTGGGTTTGGCCGTGTTTCTGTTACCATATCTAGGTCCAGTGGAGTCTGGCCCTGTCCCAGGGCGGCTTCAGTTCCCGTGGCACCTGCAGAGTGTCTCGGCCTGGGCTCTGGGGCCGTTGTGCCTTCTCCCTGCATTGTCCCCACTTGTCTCACCTCCATACCTGCTCCCTCCTTCAGAGCTCTTTACCCAGCTGTGTGCTTCTTCCCTGTGTTCTCTCCTTCTGGAAAGTTCGTCCCCATGGCTAACTGCTAGTCTTTCTTCAGGGGTCTGCTTAAAACACCTCTTCCTTGGAGACTGTCTGGTCCTTCTGTCAGAGCCTCCCAGCACACCCAATACTTAGCCTTCATAGTTCTTGTCATGCTTGAAACTATTTTTTTGATGTCTGCTTCCCTGAAAAGCCCCACGAGGACAGAGACTATGTCTTTGCTGAATATTTGGCACATTATAATTGCTCACTTGACCAGAACGAGCAGGGACTTGCAGAGGTTTAAACAGTATCAGCATTTGGTCTTGTTTTCCACATGTCTCAATAAAGTATCTTATTATTTCACCAGTTCGCACACACTGCTTTGTAAGCAATTCTCTGAGGGGCGTTTTTCAATGATTGTGTATGCAGTGGACAAGGCTCATTTGCTTTTCTCTTCTCTCTGCAGAATGAGATGTGCCTGGCCACTCAACAGCTTTCTAAGCAGCTGCTGGCATATGAAAAACAGGTAACTTGGTGTTTCTGTGGCATGTGATGCCATGTGCAGGGTTCTCCTAAGTGTTCTCTTAAAGGAGTGGTTCTCAACCTTCCTGATGCTGTGGCCTTTTAATACAGTTCGTGTGGGTTGCAATCCACAGGTTGAGAACCACTGTCTTAAAGGAATTCTCCAAAGGCAATGTGCAGAGACTTTCAGGGTGTTTTTTGTAGTCGTCCCCCCCCCTTCCACTGATGAATTCTAATGGGAGATTATCCCAAAGTCATTATGAAGTATTTCAATTAGCCACCAAACTCCCCTTGAGAGTTTATAGTCTTGGAAGGAAGACAAGTGAATCAACACTAACAATTCTAGGAAATAATCACTCAGGGGGATCGTTATGTTTGAAAGAAAGGTGATGACCCATGAGGGAATGGCCAGGCTGGGCCAGTTGAGATTTCTGACAGGGGGTGCTCTTGGAAGAAGAGAGGAGGTCTAGGGGAGGGTAGTGTTTGTGGATTAAACTGTAGCGCCAGGTTCCTTAGCATTCAACTAACACCTGGCTCTTTTATTTTTTGGTCTTAGAATTTTGCCCTTGGCAAAGGGGATGAAGAAGTAATTTCGACACTGCATTATTTTTCCAAAGTAGTGGATGAGGTAAGAGCACACCATGGGGAATTTGTATTTGATTCTTTTGTGAACTTGTCTTTCATCTTTTGTTGGCCTACTTTCCATTTTTAAATATCCACTTAAATATCCGAGAAGATGCCTCAAGTTGTGATCTTCCAAGGTTTGTTTCATGAGAGAGGCTGTTTACTATTAGGTCTGTTTCTGGTTTGAGAGGAAGGGATTTCTAAGATTTTATTATAAGGAGAGTGTACTAGTTTTCCCTCTGCCATAACAAATTATCGCAACAAGGTGGCTTCAAATAACAGAAATTTATTCTGTCCCCACTCTGGAGGCCAAGAGACTGGAATCCAGGTGTTGGCAGGGCCACACTCTCCAGAGGCTCAAGGAGAGAATCCGTCCTTCCCTTTTTCAGCATTTGGTGGCTCCAGGTGTCCATGGCTTGTGGCAGCATAACTGGAGTTGCTGACTCTAACTTTAGACACCACCTATGTGTGTCGTCTTCTGTGTCTTTCCTTCCTATAAAGACACTTGTCATTGGATAATCCGAGATGATCTCATTTCACGATCCTGCATTCCGTCTTCAGAGACCTTTTCTCTGAATGTTTTTGGTGGACATGTGTTGGGGGAGGGGCACAATTCAGCCCCTCCCCGCCAAGGGCTTTATACAGCTTTCCTTGCAGCCATGTTGTGTGATACATTTGGAATATTTGTAAAAAAAAAAAAAAAAAAAAGAACTGGTGTCATTTTTAAAAGTGTGGAAAATATAACAGTCAAATACTAGTGCTAGACAGAACTCTGCACAATTAGGTACATATAAGCAGTTCCATCTTTCAGGGAGTTTGCAGTACTTGTGATGGAAAATCTTGATAAAGAGTAAACAAAAAAGAGTGTGTAGATGCCACTTAACTGGCTAATCACTGATCTGCATTAGATACTATCTTTAGATAGCTAATAAAGTGAGAAACTGACATTCATAGGAAACTGTAACTGGTTTCAGTCTCATTCATTCAACAGCTGTTACTCATTCACAAGCAGTTATTGACCCCCTAACTAGCAGCAGTCTTAGGCCCTGGAGATGGAAGAGTGAACAGGGCAACCTGTTCTTGTTGAGCTGTTTCCTCTATCCCACTTAGTAGTAGGAAAAAGATAAACTCTTTTTTCCTACTATTCTTTGAACTCTCAACACACTTCCTTTTTTTTTTTTTTTTTGAGATAGTCTCACTATGTCACCCTGGGTAGAGTGCTGTGACATCACAGCTCACAGCAACCTCAAACTCTTGGGCTTAAGCAATTCTCTTGCCTCAGCCTCTCAAGTAGCTGGGACTATAGGCGCCCGCCACAACACCCGGCTATTTTGTTGTTGTTGTTGCAGTTGTCATTGTTGTTAAGCTGTTGTTGTTGCAGTTGTCATTGTTGTTAAGCAGGCCCAGGCCAGGTTCAAACCCGCCAGCCCCAGTGTATGTGACTGGCGCCCTCGTCACTGAGCTACGGGTGCTGACCCCTCAACACACTTCTGTTAGCAGAGTGCAGGTTTCCCCCCATCAAACAATTCTCTGATAGCAGCTAGGTGTTCTACAATTCAGTTTGACACTCACCAGAGTTAACACAGACCTCACAAGTTAAGGGCTTAGTCCCACAGGACCGTGCCAACTTCAGGTGCCAATTGCATGTCCTAGATTGCTATCTGTACTTCCATATGGCTATAAATTTGGACTCCCACTCATTGGGTTTGATAATTGCTACGGTGGCTCACAGAATTCAGGAAAACTCTTACATTTACTGCTTTATTGTATATTAAAGGATATGATAAGAGATACAGGTGAACAGCCAGATGGAGGGATACTTAGGGCCAGGTATGAAGGAAGGGACGTGGAGTTTTAATGCTCTCTCTGGGTGTGTCACCCTCCTGGCACTGCCTGGAAGCTCTCTAGACCCTGTAGTCAGGGATTTCTATGGAGGCCTTATGTAGGCATGATCAATCTCCAGATTCTCCCCACTTCCTGGAACGGATGGTGGGACTAAAGTTTCTAACCATGGCTTGGTCTTTTGGATGATCAGCCCCCATCCTGAAGCCCACCAAGAGTCACTTCATTAGAGCAAAAGACATTTCCGTCACCCAGGATATTCCAAGGGATTAGAAGCTCTGTGTCAGGAGCAGGTGTCAAAGACTAAGTAAGTGTTAGCGTAGAAGGTTTTCCTAGCACCCTTGTCACTTAAGAAATTATAAGATTTTTAGGGACTCTATGCCCAGAACCAGGGACAGAGACTAAATATGTATTTTTTATATCACAATTTCACACCCACTATGATGGCTGTTTCTGAAATATGTTTTGAGGGCCAGGTGTTATGGCTCACATCTGTAATCCTAGCACTCTGGGAAGCCAAGGTAGGTAGATTACTTGAGCTCAGGAGTTTGAGACCAGCCTGCACAAGAGCGAGACCCCTTCTATACTAAAAGTAGAAAAACTAGCCAGGTGTGGTAGTGGGTGCCTATAGCCCCAGCTACTTGGAAGGCTGAGGCAAAAGGATCTCTTGAGCCTAAGAGTTTGAGGTTCTTGTGAGCTATGAAGTCACAGCATCTACCCAGACGACAGAGTGAGACTCTGTCTCAAAAATAAATAAAATAAAACATGCATTGAAATGAATGGAAAATAGATTAAAAAATGTAATTATAGTAGGAAGATGGTGTGGAGAATTTTTCTTAATGGTAGATAAATAACCCATGAGGAGAAGCCACTAAAATCATGTGTTGTCCTGAGTTGAAGAAAATTGCCAAGGAAGTGTGGTTAGCTGTCAAAACCGTAGAACCAAGATTTCCAGTTTAAAATATTTACTCACAACCATGTTTTCATGGGCAGGAATAATGATTCTCTCAGTGGGGAGTGAATCATTCCCAGAGGATGGAGGAGCAGTTTTACAGGTGGTATCTTGGCTTCCTGGAAGGCAGCAGTGTAGGGAGTTTTCAGACAAGCCTTGTGATGTGGAGACTCAGCGAGTGAAAGCAGTTAGCTCAGGTAGGCCTCTAGGTCAGGGAGGAGGCCAGTAGCTTTTGAGGTTGTTTTCTGTACCTGGGCCTAAACCAGGTGGAAACATTTTTAAGACACGTTCTTTCAATCAGAAATAAAAGAAAAACTCAACTGAAAGTGGGGATTTTTGTGACTTAAATTTAATAGATGCCATGGAATGAGCTTGTCCACATTGTAAGTCGTATAGAGATTTCCATGTGAGGTGATTTCCCCAAAAGCAAAGTTTTTGTATCACGTCTTTTGAGTACACCTGAGACAGAAGGTCACTGTCATTACAGATCCCATTGATTGAATGCCGAGTATCTTTGCATCAGGCACTGATGGCATTATCCCTGTTTTCTGTCTGGCAACACTAAAGTACGAGGTGGTCCCTGCTCTTTCCACCCTCCTCAGTGAAGGTGCTTAGAAGAGATCATCCTATAGATTTCAAAAGCCACAAGGCAAAAGTTAATGACACAAACCACTTGATTCTTTGGAAGAAAACGAGTAGCCAGGAACCTTGCCATCCCTGAAGTGCGTACCCAGTGGAAAGCTGCTTGATCTCTCTGAGCTTTGGATTCTTCATCTTTAGTGGCAAGGGCAGGAAGGCTCAATTGGACTGTTACATAAATTAAATTGAACAATATGTATCAAAGCATTATACATGGAGCCAAGCACATAGTAGGTGTACTTGCTAACATTCATTCATTTAACCATTGATGAAAAACAGTATGTTTCTTACTAAGTTAATATGGAAAAATAGTCAACACAGTCTACCCATGCATTTACTGGTACGGCTGTCTTCACATGTCCCCCAGAGTAAAGTGGCTGTGCATTAAGGACAACATTAAGAGCTTGTCCTAACACTCCCATGCCTGGCAAATGATTGACCTCAGGCAAGTCTTTAAGCTGGTCACATCGGCCTCTGCAGCCACAGCCCTGAAAGGCCAGACCCATGAGGAGGTGTGTGTGTGCAGAAGAGAGGTGCACATGCATGACTGCTGTTTTGGTTTTTTTTTTTTTTTTTTTTGGTTGGGGCTGGGTTTGAACCTGCCACCTCCAGCATATGGGGCCAGCGCCCTACTCCTTTGAGCCACAGGCGCTACCCCAGTGCATGACTGCTGTTAACTAACTGCTGAAGGAAACTTTGCCACATGTGGACTCCAAAGATGATTGCTGGGTGATTTCCTCTTAGTTGCCCAGCCAGAATCCCAGAATATCTGCTGTCTGTGGCCCAGTGGGCGAATCCCTTCCACGTGTTTGTTCCTTGCTGATTAGACTCCCAAACATGTGAATGTTTGGCAGATTCATGAATGGGAAGGGTGAACTCTATATCCCAGGCTGTGTTGTGGAAATATGAATCCTAGATCCTGGTGGCCTGACATTAAGATCCAAGCCACCATGTTTATTTCTTCTCTGGACTTGGAGAGTCACCTGCCTGTCTGTAAAATGGGCATAAATAATACCTCACAAAGCGGGTGTACAGCACACAGAGCTGGCACACTGAGAGTGTTTAAGAGCAGTCTGTGGGTGGTAACGATTTTTATCTTTCCTAGACCATTTACCAAGACAAATTTGAGTAAGTTCTTAAGGTAGCAGGGAAGAAAGAATCAGTTCAAATCCATCTGGTAAAGAAGGTCACATTTCAGTACAATCATCTTGTTCTTATTAATACAAAGGTCCTTTTCTAAAGAGCAGAGCCTGAAGCCTGGTGGAGCTTTTTACATAGGAAAGAATGTTCTTTCTCCTGAGTGATTCCCAGGGCCCCAGCCTGCTGTGGTTTTGGGGCTGGTAGGTTCCAGCAGACCTGTATTTCAGGTGTGACTTGAGCCTCTGTGAGAGCAGACAGTGGCCTGGCGAGGCACTATGCCCTGGCAAGCACCTGCAGGCACATCCAGGCATTTTGATTCTCCTGCAGGGCGTGGCCCAGAGTGGGATCACAGAGCCGGAGTCCACACAGGAAACAAAGAGTAACTGGGCCCAGAGCCTCCTTTAGCAAGCTTCACTGGCACCCATGGTCGGTTAGATCCTTATATTTTGCCTTTCATACCTGTAGACTTGTATCACTGGCTGCTTTACGAAGGGTTGTACTTGCTAAGGAAGCTGTGTAACCACACAGAAGGGTTCAGCATGATATCTTGGTGAAACGAGACTGTGCCAGTAATAATGTGTGTAATGTTCCTCAGTAGAGTTCTCTGTCTTTCAGCTTAACGTTCTCCACACAGAGCTGACTAAGCAGCTGGCAGATACAATGGTTCTACCTATTATACAGTTTCGAGAAAAAGATCTCACAGGTAAAGTAACTGAGTTCAGTGGTGCCGGTTACCTTCAAAGTAATGTTTCATTCACTCGCTTCTTCCTGCATTAATTTCTGTACATGAGTAATTCCCTTCATTTTCAGCAGTTAAATTCAGCAAACTTTTATTGATTCTCCACTATTATATGTGTTCCTGGCTCACCTGAAGAAGGTCAAAGGCTACTAAAGAGACAGATGTAGAAACAGATGAATATAATGTCGTGTGAGGAGGGCAGCAGGACAGAGAGGCCGCACACAGAGACAGGATTACCTTGTTGGGGGTTAGGGTGTCTGGGAAGGCTTCTTGGAACAGGTGATCTCTGAGCTGGGATTTGAGAGATGAGCAGATGTTTACCAAATAGACAGTGATATTCCAGGTTAGAGAATGTTTGTAAAGGCATGCTGTTCTTGGGGAAATGTTTTGGAATGTAAAGAGGGGGAGTTTCATTGGAGATAGATAGAATGGAGACCATGCTTTCTTCTCCCTGCTGGGCTCTGGAAGTACAGCTGGGAGGCAGACAGGGTCCCTGTTCTCCAGGAACTCACAGTGAATGAGGGAGGAACCTGACTGGTACAGACAACCACTGGGACTGGTACAGACAATCACTGGGCCTTTTGGACTAATTTTGCTCCTTAAACTAAAATAAGACTTCAGAACAATTTTATATTTCTTAGAAATCAAGGTAGTCACAAAATGAATATTAAAAAGAATGAATAATCTTGAAACAGCTTAGTTGATGTTAGAAAAAGGAATCCAAAGTTTTTAGACCTATTGTTCTTACTTCATTAAAACTATTTATTTCCTAGAGATTTAAGAATTATACAGAGGGTGCCAAAAACGTATACACATTTTAAGAGAAAAAGTTCTACTCTTCATGCCTGGATCATGGTGATGCTGGCATTCATTTGATTACTGCCATCTTTTGAGTGAATGTCAAATTGCTACCATAATTTGATTGAACTTCAAAGAGTAATACATAGATAACAAAATACTTGTAGTAAATCTAAAGGTAAATCTTAAAGGTGAAGATTTTTTCCTCTTGCTTTGAGGTCCCCTTTGATCTTGTCACCTGAGTAGGGGGCAGGGCAGAGTAGGCATAAATTCGATGTAAAGTTAGTTTGTCAACACTAAAATTTGGTCAGTAAGACCGGGTGCTGTGGCTCACATCTATAATCCTCCTATAGCACTCTGGGAGGCCAAAGTGGTGAATTGCTGGAGCTCAGGAGTTTGACACCAGCCTGATGAAGAGCAAGACCCTGTCTCTACTAAAAATGGAAAAACTAGCCAGGTGTTGTACATACCTGTAGTCCCAGCTACTTGGGAGGCAGAGTGAAGAGAATCACTTGAGCCCAAGAGTTTGAAGTTGCTATGAGGTATGATGATAGGGCACTCAATTCAAGGCGACAGAGTAAGACTTGGTCTCAAAAAAACAACTTAGTCTCGGTGCCTGTAGCTCAGTGGCTAGGGCGCCAGCCACGTACACTGGAACTGGCAGGTTTGAATCCTGCCAAACAATAACAACAACTACAACCAAAAAATAGCCGGGCATTGTGACAGGCGCCTGTAGTCCCAGCTACTTGGGAGGCTGAGGCAAGAGAATTGCTTGAGCCTAAGAGTTTGAGGTTGCTGTGAGCTGTGATGCCATGGCACTCTACCTAAGGGTGATAAAGTGAGATTTTATTTCAAAAAAAAAAAAAGATAATAAGTGATTTAAAACTAATAAGTTAAAACACCTAAAACTCCACACTAAAAGGAAGTAGGGAACACACTACAATGTAGGAGAGAAAGAAAAACTGGAGGAGGGAAGGGCAGAAGAAGGTAGCCCATGTCAGAAGGATTGAGAATAACGGGAGGAGAAATTTAAAAGCTGGAGGCAGTTTGGAAGCAAATTGAAACTAGCATAGAAGATGGGAAATGCTTTGCTTTTTTGACAAAGTGGAAATGAAAGTTTTAGGTATGAATCTTTTGTGTTTTTTAAGTTTTTAACCTTGGATGAGCATTGCCCAGTGACCTTTGTTTGGTCTTTTGGTTTTGGACTCTGTTGAACCGACTCTGTGCTCCATGGGTGACGAGCACCATGTGGGTGACGGTTTTAGGCATTGACTTGTTACAAGTTACTGTGCTAGGTTGTGTCATGTTCTGGTTATTACAGATACCCTGTATTCCTTGTCCTTGAGTCTAAAAAGTCAGCTGTTGAAATGACAACACAGGAAACTTCTAGATTCTGGGTATAGTTCTGACTACATTCTGAGGAAAGATACCTTAAGACATTACTTTGGGGTTGAAGAATCAGAACTTAAGTTTATACTCCAGGTCACTACCTGACCACCACGCTGCCTGGCCCAGGTCCACAAAGTGCCCCTTCCTTCACAGACCCCAAGCGCTACCCAGAGAGGGCGGTCATGGTAGCTGGGTAAGGGACGTGGATGAAGCCAGGCATCTAGGCCAGGCCCCTGAGAGCAGAGCACTTGCAGGGCCACGGGCCAAGCTCTCCCCTTTGCACCTTAGCTCGCTCTTGGGAAAGCACAGAGCTCTGGGTTGGCATGTTTCATTTTTCTTCACTATAACATGTTCCCATTTCTCCTTTTCAGAAGTAAGCACTTTAAAGGACCTTTTTGGACTGGCCAGCAATGGTAAGCATCTTTTTCTCCATTCTTGGGCCTGAGAGTAGTGACATGTGTGGGCCCAGCATCTGTGTGCAAGGGGACACTGATTGACTGTACTTGCCTTTTTTGACCCTTCCGGGTACTCAAATGTCTCTCTATTTTTAGAGCATGACCTCTCAATGGCAAAGTATAGCCGGCTTCCTAAAAAAAAGGAGAATGAGAAGGTAAGAATACGTTACATGTTAATTTTCCTTTCATTTACTTAAGCTCTTTTTGCTTCTTCTTACTGTGAATTTGTGGCACTTGAGGGTGTCTTGATGAGTTTTTTTGCTACATGTGGACTTGAAACTTTATTTCAAATCTCAGAAGGAGACCTTCCTTTCTCTATAGTTTTTCAAACTGGCTTATTAAATAGTGACTTGGAGCCATTGTAAGACGATGATCACGCCGTGATTTTAACTTCACCTTAGTTCCTTGTCTAAGAAGGATCACTATGTGATCATCATCTTGAATTCCTCACCCCAGGTGTTGACATTTTAACCCATGCTTTTTTTTTTAGGTTTTTCATTACTATAGATAATACTGAATATCTTCATACATACAACTTTGTACTTCTGTTACATGATTTCCTTGGGCTAAATTATTTCATTGGAATATAAGCTATGACTGAGCCAAAATGTTCGCAGCTTTCAAAGCATGCTGCCATATTGTTTTCCCAAAGGATCGTGGTGCTTTGTCCTACTACCAGGAAATCGTTGACGTCACTTCAGTGTAGCCTTATGGGACAGTGCCTGTGGCTCAAGGAGTAAGGCGCCAGCCCCATATACCAGGGGTGGCAGGTTCAAGCCCGGCCCCAGCCAGAACTGTAGTGTAGCCTTATGAGCATGAGATGCTGAGTTTGGATTTTTTTTTTTTTTTTTTGCAATTTTTGGGCTGGGCTGGGTTTGAACCCACCACCTCTGGCATATGGGACCGGCACCCTACCCATTTGAGCCACAGGCACCACCCTGGATTTTTTAAAGAAATTGAAGTGGAACCTTATCTGCGTTTTATCATATATGTCACAAAAAACAGCATGTTTTGAAGTTGCATGCTCTTTCACAATTGCTGCGTGTAGTAGACCTTGAAGTTCTCCTTTCACCTTTTGCCCAGGTGAAGACTGAAGTAGGAAAAGAGGTGGCTGCTGCCCGGCGGAAACAGCACCTCTCGGCCCTGCAGTACTACTGTGCCCTCAACGCGCTGCAGTACAGAAAGCGGGTGGCCATGATGGAGCCCATGATAGGCTTTGCCCATGGACAGGTAGGGGAGCCCCTTACCTGGGGGATTAAACCTAAGCCAGTTATGGCATTTGGGAGAAACTGAAGCATCATAGAAGGAAACACAGATGTACCCTCTCTCCAGAAACTTGCTGGGATTTAGCACTTAGAGAGCTTCCAGCTGGGTTGGGTCATCTTTTGTTGAGTGTGTGTTAGCCCATAGTTAGGTGGCACAGTCCAGGAATGATGGCCCGGGCTCCAAGCTCCTCTTGGGGAGGAGACTGGCCCTTTTTTTTTTTGAGACAGTGTCTTAAGCTGTTGCCCTGGGTAGAGTACTGTGGCGTCAGAGCTCACAGCAACCTCCAACTCAGGCTCAAGCGGTCCTCTTGCCTTAGTTTTTCTATTTTTAGTAGAGACATGGGATCTTGATTTTGCTCAGGCTGGTCTTAAACTTTTGAACTCAGGCAATCAGTCCACCTCGGCCTCCCAGAATGCTAGGATTACAGGGTGAGCCACTGCATCTGGCCTGTGTGGCCCTTTTGTTCTCATCCAAATATTTGAAAGCGAACACTGGCCAGTGTTCCTAGAAAAGGCTTCCTGCTCAGGTTGGAATAGTGGGCTGCTGCTGCTTTTTCATTTTTTTTTGAGGCAGAGTCTCACCCTTGGTAGAGTACCACGGCATCATAACTCACAGCAACCTCAAACTCTTGGGCTCAAGTGATCCTCCTGCCTCAGCCTCCTGAGCAGCCAGGACTATAGGCACTGGCAACAACGCCCAGCTAGTTTTTCTATTTTTAGTAGAGACAGGGTCTCACTCTTGGTCAGGCTGGTCTTAAACTCCTGAGCTCAAGCTATCCACCCGCCTCGGCCTCCTAGAGTGCTGGGATTATAGGGGTGAGCCCCCGTGCCCAGCTCAAGACCGTGAGCTTCTAACCCTGGACTCTGCAGTTCCTTTTCTTCTCACTGGGTTATTTCTAAATGGTTCATCTCCCAGGTTATTGCAAACACCTTAGTGTCTGAGCCTAGGAAATGTAGTTCTTTATGAAGTCTTCTGTATTTATTTGGTTTGTCCCTGTCATTTAATGGTCTACTGAATATTTGTCTTCAGGGAGCCTCTGGTTTAAAGATGGGGAGTTGACTGTTATGGCACCAGTGTGGAGGGGACAAAAGTGAGTGTGAACATCAGGCTTGAGGCACTCCCCGCATCTTCCACCTCTGCCCTGTGTTAGCCGCACTTGGGTTCACTCTAGGGCCTCCCTTTGGTACATGAGAAGTGCACCTAGGAATCTTCTCTCTTGTCACATTCTGGGAACAGAAGGGGATGTGAGGAAGCAATGGTTAACAACGAAAAGCCAACAACTTGTAAAGTACTTCATATATGAGTATTAGTTATAATAGGTTTTAAAAGACATATTTTTTCCCTCAAAATCTACAATGCCAATTCCGTTCAGGGAAAAGGGGAATAAGAGAATCTTTAAATATCCAAGCTCTGCTGTCTGTCTTCTTCAGATGGTTTTGTTACATTGTTGAATGGTGAGTTGGCTAAAGTCAGCCTGTGCCTTCAGAGGTAATATTGAAATAAAACAATAGGAGCTTTCCACGTCATCTGGGTAAAGTTGAGTAAAATAAAAAATTAACACTGCCCAGCTGTGCGCTTCAGTCCTCAGCAAGTCTTGGGACCCGTCCAGCTTCCTCATGGGCCCTTGTGCACACGGATGTATATTCACACTAATCATCCTCTCTCTCTTTGGTCAGGGGTTAAACTCTGGCTTGGTAGGTCCTAGCTTTGTTACAGAATGCCAGTACTCTGTTCTCTTTTGCTAATATCACCTGGGTGTGCCCTCTTGAGTCAACACCCTTGCCTCTGGAACAGTGATCCTTGCTCAGTGAGAGGCCCAGAGTCAGCAAGGGCTGAGGGGCTGATGTCTCAGGAGGAGGACGAGCTCTGGGCTTGATGGGCAGTGCTGTGGTAGCTGGTTGGTTGGAAGAGGATCCTCATAAGGCCATAAGGGACAGGTTTGATAACAGCTGGTTCCTCTCCTTTTCATGGCCAAGGACTATGCTACTTGTCCCAGCCTAGATTTCTGAGTGAGTGCAGCTGGCCCCAGAGGGAGGAGAGGAGCTGTGGGTACAGCCCAGGGCCTGGGAACAAAGCAGAGTGCATGTCTTTGTTGGGTGGCAGGAGTATCTTTCTTTTTTTTTTTTAAGACAGAGTCTCATATGTCGCCATCGGTAGAGTGCTATAGAGTCGCAGCTCACAGTAACCTCAAACTCTTTGGCTCAAGCCATCCTCTTGCCTTAGCCTCCCGAGTAACTGGGACTACAGGCAGCTGGCACAACACCTGGCTATTTATTTTTGTTGTTGCAGTTGTCGTTGTTTAGCTGGCCTGGGCTGGGTTCAGCCCCACCAGCCTGGGTGCTACAGGCACCAAGCTGAGGAGTATCATTTTTGAGGACTGAGAATGGCACATTTCATTTTTCATGTGAAAAATGTCCAGACTTTAAGACCAAGTCGTCCCTTACTCTGCAGATTGTAAACATGCTGATGAAAGCTATAGTTCCTGCTTTCACACGTCTGTTGACCAATACTGTGACTATTGTGGGTGGCTCGCCAGCAGCTGCCCTCCTCCTGCCTTCTCTGGCCTTGGCAATCAGAGTTTATTGAGTATCAGCCTCTGGGAACTGGTGATTAAGTGACCACTGTGCTTCCTGCTGTTCCTGAAGGTACCTGTGGTGGAGACGCACCCAGGCTTTCAGCGCCCCACCTCTGTGAGGGTGGGTGTCTGCCTGCTCTGGCCCCCATCAAACAGGTTCTTAATTAAATCATGATTCAGCCCTCGTGCCTGCATTCTCAGGTTCTGTGTTCTGCGTGCAGGTTTTTGAAAACATGACAGTGAACTCCAGAGCGATATTGAGGGTGAGGCCACGCTGTGGCTGTGGAAGCCAGTGTCATCCCGTGTGTGCATTTGCTCATCTAAGTTTTATAGGGATTATGTCAACCATGGCCCTTAGGAGCTCACAGAATAGCAGAGAAGTTAAGGCATGGATGTAGAATATGAATTCCAGAGGAATTCAGGGAGGGGAAGGAGAGGAGTCACCATGATGTTGTGCTATAGAAACACAGTCTCCTCATTTCATAGATTAATGGTTAATATTCATTTTGGTATTAACATTTCAGGGGTTTATAATGATATTTGCTGTGCTGATCTCTGTATGGTTCCAAGGTCGTAGGCCAGAACCTCCCCCTGCATATGTGACCTTGCCTTAGGCTAATCCCAGTTGTCTGTTTTTGTCCTATGGTAACTAAGGGCGTTGGTGTACATGCTTTCCCAGGGTGTCTGGGGAACAGGTGAGGCTGTCAGTAGTGCTGATGGCACCTACGAGGCTTCTCAGAGTAAAGGGTCGATCTGGGTGCCCACCACCCTGGCAGCGTGGGCTTCAGATCAAACAGATGAGCTAGGGCCATGCTCGAGAGAATCCCCATGTCCACACTGAGTATTTTCTCCTTTTTCATAACCTAGGCTTGCCACTGTTACCCCTTAACCATTAGGCTTATAAAGTAGAGCAGTCCATATCAAATATCTAGGTTTGGGAAAGCCATAGCCTTAAGAAGGATGGAAACTTGAACTATTCAGGGTGGGATGGCTGTAAGTGTGCCTAACACACAGAAACCCCCTCCTTCCTCTTTCTGTACTCCTGCCCTCAAGGTTGTCAGGGGACCCAGACTTTGGGGAAGTGAATATTATACAGGTGTCACAGGAAGTAAAGGAATTCCTTCCATTGGTGCCCCAAAGCCAGCAACTGTAATATCATTTTCAAACTGCACAGTCCTCAGGCCTCGTAGAGGCCACTCACTCCTGGGCAGAGAAAATACCTGTCACAGAACATGGGGGAATGGGAGGGTCTTCACCCGAGCTGAGCACTCACATGGTGCCAGGACCCTGCTGCATCTTTTATGCATGTAATCCTCTAGACCATGGTAGCAGGCTTACAAGAGGCTTTTAAGGTCTTTAGCCCAGTTTCCCTCTGTGACCTCAGCCAGCCAGCTGTGTCCAGACCTGCACGGGACTCTGGGTAGATGGGTAAGCTTGTCATGCTGTGCCATAGTGGGCGCTCATCAGTTTTTTGCTAGTGCCAAGTTGAGTAAACTTAGCCCTTGCCCTCAGGAAACTCACTTTCTAGAATTCAGGTAAGAAAAAGTTGCTGTTGCTAACAAAAAATAATTAACAATAGTCGTTATTGAGACACTTGGTATCTACCAAGCACTTGACTTCCATTATTGCTGATACTCAGAGCCTTTCAGCAAGATGGCTAGGTTTCATCCTCCCTGTGTCACAAGTGCACTTGGGACCTGGGAGTAACCCAGCCAGTGTGGCCAGTTTGAAAGAGAGCCTGCCAGTGCTGCAGTGAGCCGCCCCCACGTTATTGGGTGCACATTTACTGAACTCAGGGATCATTTTCCCCAGATTTTCAGCATATCATAATCATATCTTTCAGATTAACTTCTTTAAGAAGGGAGCAGAGATGTTTTCCAAACACATGGACAGCTTTTTATCCTCCGTTGCAGACATGATTCAAAGGTAATGCTGTGCCCTGGCCTGAGTCTCAGGGGCCTTGTATTTTCCTGCTGAACTTACATCTCTGGGAGGTGGGGGGAGGGCTCTGATTGCTGGAGCCCTAGAGAGCCCCTGCCACACCGGGGACTCTCCTCACGACACTTGCTGAGGTTTGTGAGTATCTGGGCACACAGTTGAAGAGTCTGTGATTTCCGCAGTTCCCAACTGGGGTGGAGCCCAGAGCCCTTCCCATGACATTCAAGGCACTTCCCCAGTAAGCCCCCAGTCCTCAGGGTCTCTTTCCCTTACTATTCCGGTCCCACCTGTTATAACCTGTGAGTCTGGCTCAGGTTTGCTATGGATTTGGGAGAGCTCTTTGCCTTTGTCTTTGTGGGCTGATGGGAGTAGCAGCCAGAAGTGCTTCAGCCATTCAGGAAACTGACCAGCGGATTAACATGTAATAAATAAGCAATGTGTTAACCCTTTATAGAGTTAACTTAACAAACTGTAAATGCTTAGTTTAAAAACACATCACTCTCCTCTCCTCTCAGGGAAAGCACTTCCCATGCTCACTGGGTGCCATGGCCGGGGCTCCCTAAGCACTTGGCACCATTTCTGGAGTATAGGAATACATCTCTGTGTGTATTTGTTAGCAAATACCACATATATGAAATGGAAATAGGGGCTGCCTGCTCTGGACCCTCCTGTGCTGGAGGTTTTGCTTTCCTCCTGTCTATAATAAAATATTTCATTTTTGCTTAAAAGAATGAAAATAAGAGTAGGGAATATTTTATTTCACATGGAAAAGGAAGAAAACGTTGCTCATTTTCTTGAAGATTGTGCATTTCAGAATACCTTGTGAAGGGCAAACAGTGGAATTTATTTAGGCAGAAGTCTACATAAAATGCTCTGAAAGTAAAAAGTGCATCCCATGAGAAACGATTGCTGAGCATTCAGACTCGAGGGGAGAGTGAAAGTGCATCCTCCCTCCGGAAGGTCACTGAACTGTTCTGTTCTGGGTAGTTGGCACAGTGAGTGATACAGGCTAGATTCATAAGAATGCTAGAAAGCACTTTGTGAAATCTGACTGTGCTTTCTTGCCTTTTAATTTGTTTATTAGCCCCTGGGAATATTAGGAGGAGTAAAAGATGAGCGCCTGTTAAATCGTCACTTCATAGCAGTCCCCTGTCCCCTCTGTCTTTCACTGTTCTTCTCATCCTACCATAACCCTTAAAATTCTGTGGCTTTCTGTGTTTCTGGGAGAACCATCCCTACTTCTTATTTTCGTGTACTAGGTTATTACCGGGTGGCAAGGCCTCTGTGCCATACCTGAGATGCCATAGTGCACTCCTTTGCAGATCCGAGAGCTTGTGTCTTCCCTTCTTGTCAGCAATTTCGTGAACTGCTACTAGCCCCACTGAAGCGTAGCACCAGCCTTCCCGAGAGGACCACAACCCAGCATTAAAATCCGAGCCCGCGCTGGGGTATGTGGCCTTCTCTGTGCAGACTGGGTGTTGCAGAGCACCCCCTGCTGCCTGACAAGTTCTAGGGGTAACAGGCAGCAGATGGAGTTCCCAGAGTGAACTTCCTGGTTTAGACAGCTAAGTCATTCTGTTTCAGAATGCTTATTTCCCTGTCACTTGCATTTTATGTTGGTGAGCGGATAAATACAGCCACCCTTCTCCAAATCAGGAGGTGGTTTTGCTGCCCCTTTGCCGTACATTCGCAGCCAGCCAGCCCAGGGAGGCCTCAGAATGGGGTCTGGTGCTGTGCCATTCTCAAAATGTGAGAGGATTCGGCACCCAGACAGGACAGCATGGTTTCCAGCACCCCTGTGGAGCTTTTTTCTGCCTTAACTGAACAGTGATACCTTCTTGTGTTTTTCTTGAATCCTTCTCCTGCTCCTGTGTGTGTGTGTGTATGTATACAGAACTTCTGTAAGCTGACTACCCAAGGGACTGTAACAAACTAGTCAGCATCCAGAGGGGTTCATCATAAGGAGCTAGGCCTGCTGTACTGATACGTGCATGTGGTGCATGTCCAGTCTGAAAATTAGGTCAACTTGAGGTGGTCAGTTTAGGGCAGGGGTCACCTATGGAGATTCTACTGTATTTTAATGAGGGGAAACATGCCTTTGTTATTTTTAAGGAGAACCAGTTGAAAGCAGGTACTTCTTGACCCTGTTCCTGGAGTCTGGTGGTTGCAGCCTGCGCCTGCCTGTGGTGGCAAGCTCGGGCAGGGTGTTACTAAACCTTCTGAGGTCCGATGCAGGATGTCCTTTTGGTGCCCAGGAGCGTTTTTGTGGGGAGAGGATCTTCTCTTTTGTCACATCTCCAAAGCTTCTCGCCCACAGAAGCTCTAAGCGGGCTCACTGCCCTCAGCTCCCTTACCGCTTTCTTCCTCTTCATCTGTCCCTCAACCAGGGTAGGGACAGCAGGTTGAGCTAATGAGGCTTCTTCTCCATCTTTCCTGTCCAGGGTCACCAGGTAGAGATCCTAGTTATCCCCTTCAAAGTCAGAAAAGCCAAAATTAGCTTAGATTGGCTGCTTGTACTGAGCCGCCTTAAGGAAGAGGGAGTGTGGATACACCTAAGCCGAAAGCATCTTAACTGCAGAAGAGGGAAAATCCTAAGGATGAAGACTTTGCTCAGAGAAACACTCGCCCCACTGGGCCCTAGTTCCTTCTGCTTTTAACATTTGTAGTTCTGTTTTATGTCCTTTAATGCAGTAGAGAAGTGGACATGGCCTCTGAAGTCTGCTTCCTCAGATGGATGGGCCCTGTTGGGCAGATTTTGTTTAGGGCTTTATTGTCACCACTGGCTGGGTGGCCTGTTGAGGCCTCACTTTGTGCAGAAAGAGGACAGTTGCTGTTTTCAAGCTAAAGCTTCGAGGCTCTCTAGGATCTCAGTACCAGCCTGGACCTTGGGCCACATACCCTATTGCAGTCAGCCCTTGGCCAGCATGCATAGCTGGCCTGTGCAGCCTTGGGGCAGGCAAATGGCTGTTAAAAAAGGAAAAGCATTGCCCTTGGCTTTTTTGTTACGCCTTAGTACTACTGCCTGGTCACTTTCCTGTCCCCAGTGGTTGTCTCTACCACCCTTGCCTAAGCCAAGACGGGGTGCAGGAATGATGACTATTTCATGTTTTCCATCATGGGACTTTGACAGGCAGCCTGCACATACAGCTCCTACAGATGGGCTCACTACATCTTTCCTCCCGTAATTTATAGCAGCAGTGCTAAGCATGGCTACTTCTTCATCAGCAGCAAAACTGTTCAGCTGGGTTCAGGCATACTCAGTGGTATTTCTTATGTTCTGTTTTAAAATAGCAGTAACATAAAACTTGAGTAATGCAGAACTGAGTCCCCGTGATCTGTAGTTTTAGGGGCCTTTAGTACAAGAGTAGGAGGCTGCCAGCTCCCTCCTGAGGCAGGAAGCCTTGTAGAGTGGGGGGGGAGGCTGCCAGCGGCTACTGAGTGCTGGGCTGGCCCATGCTGAGTGGCTGACCCAGCCCTTTCTGTCTTAAGCATTCAGGTGGAACTGGAAGCAGAAGCAGAGAAGATGCAGGTGTCCCAGCAGGAGTTACTTTCTGTGGATGAATCCATTTATACTCCAGACTTTGATGTGGCTACAGCACAAATCAACAGGAATCTCATCCAGAAGGCTGGTTACCTTAATCTCAGAAAGTGAGACTGCCCCTTTCTGCCTCTTTCTCTAAAATCTGTTTTCCTTAGGATGTGGCTGAAAAGCACCCCATTCTCAATGCCCCATTACAGTGTGAAGGCCCAGGTGGGTGGGCTCGGGGGAGAGTGCCCAGCGCAGCACCCCTCCCCCGGAACACAGGAAGCCTCTGGAGCCTAGGTCCCAGACTGCACTGAGGGATGCAGCTAGCACGGGGGTCATGTAAGGAAGAACTCAGGGGCATGGGCTCCAGGACTTGCAGGCCACCATTATCCCTGGTCACCAGGGCCCTTTGTAAACAGACCACTCGTAACTATTGTCATTAACTGGGCCACTGACAGTTTTCCTCTGAGGCCAGAGTTGGGGCCTCAGAGGGGCTGGATGGGGTACAGGCTCCTCAGTGCAGAGAGGCCCCTGTGGTGGTTTGGTGTGAGTGCCACTGAGGGGCACCAGGCACTGGCTGGGCTGAGCCTCAGTCTCGCCACCTGTCAGTGGAGCTGGTGTCCGAGCCACCTTCATAAGCTGTCACAGGGACCGAATGAGGCCATTCCTATCAGGTAGCAAGCACGCAAATGTTAGGCCTTGGCACTTTGGGGAAATGACCATAGCAGGAAACCCAGTGCCTTGCATATACCTACTGAGCTGTTAACCCTCGTGGTCTTTCCCAGTGGAGAACACATGCAGAGGAGCTGCCAGCTGCGTTCTCCCCAGGGTGGGGTCTTTGAGCTTGAGATCGCAGCTGAGTCTAGATGTGAGCTCAAGGTTCTGGTGTTATCTGCCAGGAACTAGACTTTCCTCTCAGAAGCAGTGCACAAAACTAGAGCAACCTCCAGAGGGAGCAAAACCTCAGCTGCTATAAGCCCTAGGACAGGGGGTCCTGTGAGCTGTGGGCACTGCTGCTTGGTACATTCAGAGCATGCAGCTCCCCATCTCACACAGCTTCCGGGTTCAAGTTCTTCGTGCTGATGGACTAATTCTGGGTCCAGACAGTGGGTCTAGAAGCCCGTATACAGCTGCAGTGGGAGGGGTGGATCCGCCCACATATCTGGAGGTGGCCTGGGACTGCCATTGCCCTTGGGAGCAGAGCCCATAATGGCCCAGATCATTCAAGCTAACTTGGCCTCTTTTGCTGTTCTTTTCAGATGAAGGATTTTCAAAGCAGTTTGCTTTAATGTAAAGAAACCCATTATTTCTAAAATGCCACCAGTACTCATGAAGAGGCAGCAGGGCTGGGAGGCGCAGCTCACGCTTTCTTGTACTAATCGGCTCTTTATAACTTAATTCATGCAGCAAAACAGGGCTGGTCACCACCACCTGGGAGAGGCTCTACTTCTTCACCCAGGGCGGGAATCTCATGTGTCAGCCCAGGGGAGCCGTGGCTGGAGGCTTGATCCAGGACCTGGACAACTGCTCAGTGATGGCCGTGGACTGTGAAGACCGGCGATACTGCTTCCAGATCACCGCTCCTAATGGGAAATCGTAGGCCTGGGGGCTTCACCTGGGCGGAGAGCAGTGTAGTTCTCCCCTCCACACACTTCCTAGAGCATCCCCAGTGTGTCCCCGTGTGCCAGCCCTTCAGAGAGTGGCCCTGTGGAGGGTGTTGCTCACTGTTCAGGATGAGGATTTTATACTCTTCAGAGAAGCCCTGGGGCCCATAAGGGATCTAACCTTCCTTATTTCGAGAGTCCGAGAGGTCTGTCTGTGGCTTTGGAGAAGAGATGACCAACCCATGAAAGTGACAGAAGTAGTTTCACACAGGTTCTAAGTGGGGGCAAGGAGGCTGTGGCTCCTTCTAGCCTAGTCCACACAAGCATTTGTGTTTCTGTTATGGCAGGGTGGGATAGGATGGGGTAAGGAAGAACTGCCTGAGGAGGCTATTTTTCCAGCTGAATGGGAGCTACCATGCTGCTCCCACATACCCCATGTGCCTTAGGACCCAGAAGAGGTCATACTTTAAATTTACAGGGGTGTCCAGCCTTTTTTCTTTTCTGCCACACATTTGAAGAAGAGTTGTCTTGGGCCGCACAGTAAATACACAAACACTAACGAAAACTGACGAGCAAAAACAAAGGTCCATGTGTGCATTGTGAGATCTCTGACACCACATACAAGCAACAGAGGCCTCACGTCATCTGTGTGCAGCCCATCATGGCAGCCTTGGAGTCATTCACAGTAGATCCCGGGCCAGGGGGGTCCCTTGGTCTCCAAAGCGGTGGCTTCCAGATTGCCCTAAGGTGTTGTGAACCCCATGGAGGTGCTTCAGGGTCACCTGCCTGTGGGGAGAGGCTGGCCCTATCCCTTAGTGAGAGCTGCTATACTGTTGTTTTCTACGTTGGGGTTCTAAGTTAAGATTTTATCTAGATATCGGGGTGGGGTGGGGGGATAGTGCTGAGATGGTGTGAGTCATCTCTTCCCCCAAGTTCGCAGAGCAATTTTAGACCTGATCCTTCCTCCTGATGGGAAATGGCATAGGAACAAAGATTCCTGGAGTCTAGACATGGACCCTTAGGTATTTGGCCCTCACTTCAGGGATAAGAGCTATGTTACCCACCCACCATGGTTGTTAGGAGCTAGGAACTAGCAGATGTGGAGTCCGTTTAAGGAGTTAAGGGGCTGCCACAAAGGCAGGGCAGTGCTGATATCTTGCCCCTGGTACCCCTTAGCCTAGGTCTGGGAAAGCAGTGAACTTGCTGCCAGCCCTTCTTGGGGTGTGGTTGGAGAAGTGGCTGGCCTTGGATCATCCAAGAGGTCAATAAGATGGTCCTCACTGTAGAATCATAGGCTGGAAGGGGTAAAAGTTCTGAGGACCAGAGAAAGGGTCTGTCCAGGGTAATGTAGTGCATTAGCAGCAGAACCAGACCTAGAATCCCATTTTCTTTCCTCCCCATCAAGCTGCCTTCATGGCCCTTTCCTTTGGGAGCCCAGCTGAGTTCAGTTCATGTAGAATAATCCTCAGTCACTGAGATCTAGGAAGTACCTAATTACTTAGATGCATTTTGTTTCAGGGGAATAATCCTCCAGGCAGAGAGCAGAAAGGAAAACGAAGAGGTACAGACTTTGTTTGTCTCGCCTCTTTCCTGGTGTGGGGGGTGACTGTGGGATTCAGTGTTCTTTTTGAATGTCCTCTACAGTGGATCTGCGCAATAAACAACATCTCCAGACAGATCTACCTGACCGACAATCCAGAGGTAATCGTAGCTCCTGCACCCTAGCCCTCTCCTCTGCACGCTGACAGCCACCTCCCGGGACTGAGCATGCCTTCCTGTGGATTTTTAGGCAGTTGCCATCAAGTTGAATGAGACAGCTCTCCAAGCAGTCACTCCTATTACAAGTTTTGGGAAAAAACAAGAAAACTCGTGCCCCAGGTAACTAAAGGACAAAAGAAAACTAGCTTTTGTGGAGCAATTTATGTATTAGGAATTTGAAAGGAGTTACTGGATCTGCACAAACTACCCAGGCACCTTGTTCAGCCTGTTAGAAGCAGTAACTGCGGCCAGGGAAGGTTCACTATTGTCCTAGGTTCACACCACGTGTGAGGTGATGTGAACACGTGTGTGAGAGGACTCTGACCTGTCTGCTGTCAGCATCCCCATCCTTCTGGCTGGCCCATACCCCTGCATTCGGAGCCATCAGGACTTGCATTGAGGGTCCTTCTGGTCAGTTCTCCCCTCATTTTCTATCAGCAACAAACTAAAGTAATCAAAACAAATTTTTTGGATTAAGGAACAAAATTGTCTTTTGTGTGTTTTTACTGCTGCTAGACCTCATCTATATACCTACTGCTATCATCATATATAGATTTTATACTCATGTTTTCACATATGTATTTTTTACTACTTCTACAGTTTTCATAATTGTTCCATTGAATAACTAGACACATTCTGTCATCACTGGCTACTGAATGGTTGTCTCCCCTCCTTCGTTTGCTGTTGCCATTTAGAGCAAACATTTCCACGCATACAGCTTTTCTTGTTGGGACGACTGCTTTATTTATTCCAGGAGTCCCATCATTTGCATTAATGGGAATTCCCATTTGAGTAAATAATAGAAGGCTATATTATTTATGATGCTAATGAAAGCCAGGTGTTAAGAGAGCAAATTAAAATTATGATTATAATTGGCGTCTCTCTAAATTTTAGTGGTCTGGTAGAAAGAACTGCATTAAATTTTAACCTATATTATCTAGTGACCTCAGAAGGAAGTTATTAGAGCTCAGGGTGGTTAAATAATGTCCATATTATGCATAGCATGCACTGTGAAGCCAGCATTCATGCAGCGGACACTGGGTACCTGAGAAGGAATGGTAGAAGGCAGGGCCAGGTGATAGGTCTGGGTCTGATTATGAACCGCTGTGTGCCCACTCAGTTACAGGCAGTAGAGGAGAACTGAGGTTTTCAGAAAACAGGTGATAGTCATAATCAGGTTTAGAAAGATCGTTCTTGGTGACGCCCATAATTCAGCGGGTAGAGCACCGGCCACATACACCAAGGCTGGTGGGTTTGAACCTGGCTCAGGCCTGCTAAAATGACGATTCCAACAAAAAAGCTAGCTGGGCATCATGGTGGGCGCCTGTAGTCCCAGCTACTTGGGAGGCTGAGGCAAGAGAATCGCTTAAGCCCAAGAGTTTGAGATATGATGCCATAGCACTCTACCCAGGACGACAGTTGGAGACTCTGTCTCAGAAAAAAAAAAAAAAAAGGAAAGAAAAAAGAAGATTGTTCTGCAGCTCTCTATAGGATAGGAGTTGGTGGTGAGAAGGGGCAGGAGAAAGACCCAACGGGTCTGCTGTGGCAGTAGCTGAAGCAGCACGAGAACCTAAAGAAAGTAAGTAAAAATGGGAAAGAGCACGTTGGAGAAACATTTCAGTGTTACGATTTCATGACTGTATAATTCTACAGTTGGTAACAAGTAGCATGCTTATTAAATCTAACCCTAAGTTAAACACTGTGTTGAAAGAAAATGGAAATAAAGATCTAGTGAGTGAGGTTATGTTAGCCTTCTCCTGGCTGAAGCTATCTGTCTTCTCTTGGTAAAGTCACAAAAACATTTGCTGCACACAGTGCAGAGAACACTAGATTGGGAGTTAGGAGACCTAGGTCCTGGGGCTAGCTCTGCCTGTGCACAGCTAGGTGTCCAGGAGCAAGCCAGCCAGGTCTCCAGGCCTCCTCCTTTGTGACAGGAGGACTTTGTGCCAGGTCTCCAGGCCTCCTCCACTTTGTGACAGGAAAAGACCAGGACGCCCTCCCAGGGCCCTTCTGGGTCTAACATGCCATCTTTCCATGGTGCTATTGTTTGGAGGTCTTAGACTTAGGAGGTATAAGTAGTTTTCTAAAAAGACATAATTTGTAGCCCGTATTTTTTAGTATCTCATTTTTTCTCCTGTTCTAGACAGAATAAGTAAATCACATCCTTAAGAAATGTTTGATGTCAGTGAAGGAAAGTAGCAGAGAAATTGTGTCCTTGGGAACAAGGACATCATGTGTGGCCATCCGTTGTTCTGCAGTTAGTATCTACTGTTCCAGCTACTCAACAAAATATTTGAGTATTCACTGTGTGTCCAGGCCTGGCCTTGGTGATGAAACTTAGACTTACAAGGGAAGACAGGCAAAGGGTAAGCAGTACTCAGTGAACTACGGGGTTGACCCTGTGCTGTCAAGGAGAGGAGAGAGAGAGAGGAGACCTGCACAGGCCCAGGCTGTGGAGGTAATAGTCAGAATACAAAGCGAAAGATGAGAAGTGGCTGGAGCTAGTGCACTCCCCACTGCTTGCAGCGGAATCCTGGTGAATGCCTGAGGGCATATGCCTGGGTGAGTTGGGGGAGGGGGGAGGATCCACTCAGTTCTCCACTCTGGAGAACGCAGAGCTACGTCAGTAAGCATCTGATGAGGAGGCTGACAGCAGTCAGAAGATGACAGTTTAGACCAGGATTGTGGCAGAGATGAAAAATCGATGAATTGGCACCTGTTTTGGAGGTAAACTTATGAGACTTGTGATGGATGTGCAGCAGGAGGGGGCAGATCAAAGGGTGACCCTTGTGAGGGCTGAGCGCCTGGGCAGATGGTGTGTTTTTAAAGAGATGAAGAACGTTCAGTTTTGGACATAGTGAGAAGTGGCATATGAATCACCCCAGTGAGTTGTCAAGCAGTCAACTGATGGTACAAGTCTGGAGCTCAAGAGGATGTCTGGGCTGGGCTTAGGAATTGGGAACTTGTCAGTACCACCCAGCGGGGAAAGGTCAGCTAGGGAGTGATGGTGCTGTGACAGAAGCAGAACGGAGAGAAAGAGCCTGCAAAAGAGAAGGAGCATCGGGAAGGGCTGGAGGAAAACCTGTGAAATGTGGGTGTCAACTGAGCACAGAGTTCCTGGCAGGGGAAAGAAAGCGCCAGCAGAAGAGTTTCAAGGAAGAACAGTTAAGTAGATGCTTGGAGAAGGCAGCTAAGAGGGTGTCCCATTTAGTGGTGACATGTAGACCACAGGTCGTCCTTTCCATTATGCCACTCCTCTGTTCAGAGTCTTCAGTGGCTTCTGTACTGGAATCCAGAATCAAGAACAGTCCTCACCTGTGACTTTTTTTTTTTGTTAATTTTTAAAGAGACGGGGTCTCGCTCTTGCTCAGGCTGGTATTCTGGTCTTGAACTCCTGAACTCAAGTGACACAGCTGCCTTGGCCTCCCAGAGTGGTACTGAGATCCTCCACAGCTGGCCCTCCCTGGTCTTGACTCTCCGGGGAGCCATCACCTTGGTTTCTCTCCTTGAAGCTGCTACTCTCACTTTTTCCCCAGTGCTTACCAACTTCCCCACTCAGAGCCTCTCAGATCAGACAGCAGATGTGAGTCTCCCACTTGGGACTACTGAGGCTGTGACATCCTGAGGAAACTTCTGTTTTTAATCTGGCTTCACCTGACTGAATGCCTTCACAATTGCCCTGTTCCTCCAGAGGCCTCAGTTTACTTTTAACAATGGAGGTGAAACTAATGATCCCCAAGGGCTCAGCTTGGAGATGGTATCTGCAGGCCTAGGAAGAGTCAGTGCCAGTCTAATACGTATTCATTCAGCAGTTTTGAGTGCCTACTATGCTCCAAGTAATAAATACAATTTAGCTATAGCCTTGACCCTCAAAAACCTATCTCAGAGTGGAAAAGATACAAACAGAAGATTAGTAGATGCCATAACAGGTAGTCTAACACACAGTGCAGAATGCCGTGCAGCAGAGAGGTCTGTAGTGGGGTGATGTGAAGTTTTAGCCAGAGATGAATGAAATTTTAGGAAAATTTATTTGTAAAATAAATTGAGGAACTAATTACCTCCCTTATATTTTTATTTGTAAAAGTCACATCAGCTTTCAAAGGTATTCACCTGATTATAAAAGCAGAAGGTTAAAAAAAAATTTGACATTTCCCCATCCTGTTTTATACTCTAGCCAGAACCTGGAAAATTCCGAGGTAGAAAATGACCAGACTGTTCCCAAAGCCACAGCGAGTGTACCTGAAGCAGAACAACTGATCGCACCTGGAACACCCATTCAGTTTGATATCGTACTTCCTGCCACAGAATTCCTCGATCAGAACCGAGGGAGCAGGTATGGGCTCAGGGAGGTTACCTCTGGCAGAAGTGAAAATAAATTTGCCATCTTTTTGTGTTCCCACCTCCCACCAAAGACTACTGCCATGCTAACTTTTAGCTGAAACTGTCATGACTGACTACGGCTATTCTTCTAGGCGCATCAACCCTTTTGGTGAAACTGAGGATTCCTTTCCAGAAGCGGAAGGTAAGTGGCCAGCTTGGTGTGCTCAAGGGGCATTAAAATATGTTGTGAAATCACGTTCTAGAGAGCTATCTATGATTTGGAGTATGAGCTGACGATTTATTATTCTCTGAAAATTTAGTAGGACACAGGCACAGGGGCCAGGTCTTAGATAAAAATGAGGGGTAGTTTTCTTATAGCTAAAGGAAAGGTGGTTTTCGTACAGCTCTTTCACTATTACCTATACTTAAGCCCTTTTTGTAGCTCCTGCATAAAAATGTTGCCACATCTAAATCTGGTATCACATTATTATTTTATATTTATAGAGATGTCATCAAACTATGTTGCCCAGGCTGGTCTAAGAATTCCCAGCTTATCTTCCCAAAATGCTGAAATTACGTTTGGCCGTGACATTTGTATAAAACACAAAGATCATCAAGTGGCCACATTACAGTGGCAATCTTGGTAAATCTGAATAATACATATTTCATTTTAGAAAACCAAAGCACAAGTAATGCTTTTTTAAATTTGAAGATGTTATAAATGACATTTAGCTTGTTCAATGTTTTCTTGTTGATTTATATTCTTACTGTGTACTTAAGAACACACACAATGGAACTGACCATAATCTACTACCCACCCAACTGAGCACACTTTGAGTCCCAGCCAAGGTCATGTCTGGAGCTCGAGTATATCATCAAAATGAAATCCTACTTATTCAAATTTAAAAGTAGGCATTTTTTAAAATTTGGCATTCTTTATAGTTTTGGGGGAAAAAAATTTTTTTTTTTATGATAATACAGGTTGTGCCTCACATCTGGCTCTCTCCACTCCTATCTAGCTGACCTTTCACACAGTCCACACAAACACCAAACTGTGGTCATATGGGGGGTAGCCATTCATAACGTCAGGTATATGTTCCTAGTAGGATTGTTAATGCTTACTTTTGGAGGATGGGAGGAAAAAGGGAAGCTTCTTAGTTTAAAATAAATGGGGAGTTATTGTATTTGGGGGGCGATGATTATCTTTTAGATGTTCTTCATGATCTTCCAGTTGTGGTTGCTGTTAGTTTTTTCAGATATGTGCTATTACCAACAAGCCAGTACTGCTCTCCATTGGTTTATGAAATACAGCACTGCCTTTTAGTAGTAAATATCATGTATGAATTTAATGAAACCCAACATCAGGTCTTATTTCCTGCAAATGATCTTTTTTTTAATAAGAGGAGTTTATCAGTGAGCCAAAGTAATGAATTTTCTATTAGCTTAGTGAAGACATTCTTATTTTCACAGAAAAAAATGTATATACTGTCACCAAGAGTACCCTCTATGCTCCTAAGAGTGTAAATGCTAGAAGGATGTTCATCTGGTACAACGGTCTAATTTTATAGATGAAGAAAAAGAGGAGACTCTCTAGTCTAATGAAGTAGTTCCAAACTGACAAAATGTAGGCACAAAATGTGGACAATAGAAGATTTCAGAGCTTTGGCAGTGCTGGTTCATAAAAGCAGTATGGAGAAGTTTTGGCTGAAAGTCCTGCAGAGAAGGGAGCCAAAACCTGGTGCAGCTGATTGTCAGACCAGCGTGTCTGACATGGTACGTGGACCAACGGCAGGCAGGAGGCACACATGATGCTGAGCAGAACTCGCTCTCTTGCAGATTCTCTTTTGCAACAGATGTTTTTAGTTCGATTTTTGGGATCAATGGCTGTTAAAACAGACAGCACTACGGAAGTGATTTATGAAGCAATGAGACAAGTACTGGCTGCTCGGGCTATTCATAACATCTTCCGGATGACGGAGTCCCACCTGGTGGTCACCAGTCAAGCCCTGAGGTACCTTCAGTTTATTTTCAGACTACCTTGAGGTGTCATCTGATTTCCCCTTGAACCATGCCTGGAATGCTGGCGCATTTGTTTGACTGGATTAAGGGAAGGTGCTGCTGAGGTCTGTTCTGCCCTTACCTCTTTTTTGTATTTTGATTTTATATGATAAATAGGGCAAAAGTTGTTCCCTTTAAAGACAAGAACTGGTATCATTAAAAATTCAGTGGTATTATTGTTTATAAAGATCCTACCAGTCTTGACTTACTCTGTGTTACATCTTAAGCTTGAAATGGAAGGCTTTTGGTTTCTTTCATTTCCAAGAGTGCTATTTATCTAATAAAAATAAATCATGAAAAAAACACAAATCTGCCTGAGTAACTGGACTGTCACAAGGAAAATATGATTAGCTTATTTGTTGGAGGGTCAAAGTCCAGAGGCCATTGTTAACTATGTGATTTGGGGTTTCAGGTGTATGTAGGACCTACGTGACCATGAAGCCAAGGTTATGAGCACAGGCTTTGTGAAAAGCTGCACTGCCCAGTAGCATAGCCACAGGTAGCTTGTGCAGCCTTGCTAGTCTGAATTAAGATGTGTTGTCAGTTAAATGGTTTGTCTGCAGTTTCTCAAAATGGTAAACATAGAATTACTACAGAATTTAACTCCTGAAGAGATACCCAAAAGAATAAAAACACAGGAGTTGAAACAAAAAACTTGCATATACACAAATGTTCACAGCAGTCCTTTTTGTAATAGCCAAAAGGCAGAAACAATCCAAAGTACATCAGCAAATGAATACAGAGAAACAAAATGTGAAATCTGAAATTTGAAATAGTTCTGGTCCCAAGCATTTTGGATACAGGATACTTGACCTGACATATAATGAAATATTACTCAGCCTTAAAAAGGAATGGAGTACTGATACACAATCCAGCATGGCTGTGAGTCAGAAACACTGTGCTAAGTAAAGGCCACCGGTCACAACAAGCCATGTTGTATGGTTCCATTTATGTGAAGCATGCAGGGTAGGAAACCCATGGAGACTAGAAGGCAGGCTAGAGGTTGCAAGAGGGTGGGAGGAACAGGGAGAGTGATGGCTTACTGGGGATGGAGTTGACTTTTGGGGTTGATGAAAATGTCTTATAACTAGATAGTGATAATGGTGCACAAGATGGTGAACACACTTAAATGTCATATGTGCTTTACCACAGTGACCACAGTGAAAAGACACTCTTCTGTAGTGGAATAGGTTCTGAGACTATTTACAGGTCACACAGAAAACCAGACGATCTTAAGAGGCAAATCCAGGTTAACTGATTTAAGTAGCAAAATTTTGAAAGTCAGCTACAAAATATGCTTAAGTTTTTACTTATGAAGAAATTTTACAAAATACCTAAGGAAAGTTATTTCAACTTGAGCAAAACTGTTTATTACATATATTCAAAAAATTATTAAGTCTATACCTATTAATAGACATAAAGTAGTACTTGTTAAGCTTTGTCTACTTGAAGTTTTACACCCATTTCTCATTGTCATAACTGCCTCTGGGAAGCAGGAGGATGAAGCAGCGAGAGAAGTCCAGGTGACGTAAGGGGGCAGCCAGGTTAAACCTCAGTCTTGAGCCTTTGATTATAAATCCTGTGCTTTAGTAAGTACAACTGCTTATCTTTCAAATTGTAACCTTTTTTTTGGGAAGCTGCCTTATTGATGTGATACAATTCATGTATCATACAGTTTACCCATTTAACTGTACAACTCAGCCCTCCAAGGCTGCACTTGGGGCAAAGTTAAAAAAATAAATGGGGCAGTGCCTGTGGCTCAAAGGGGTAGGGCACTGGCCCCATATGCCAGAGGTGGTGGGTTCAAACCCACCCCCAGCCAAAAACTGCACAAAAATAAAAAATAAAATGTACAACTCAGTGATGCAGCCATCAACACAATTCTAAAACATTTTCATCACCTCAGAAAGAATACTCACACCCATTAGTAGTCAGTCTTTTTCCCTCCCCAAACCCACCCACCCCTGGGCAGCTGCTAACCACTAATCTTGCCATCTCTGTAGATTTGCTATTCTAGACATTTCTTGTAAATGGTATTATAACCATTTCTTAAACAGAATACGTTGTTGCTTTCACCTATAAAATTTATAGTAATTCAAATAACTAATAACCATGTTTATTCTGACACAAATAGAATACAGTAAACATTTATATCTATTTATCTAAGACAGCAATAAATTCTCTAACACATTTTATTTTCCAAGACGCATAACTGATGATAGGTGATGTTTAAATGCTGTTAAGGAATATATTCTGGAATATCTCTTAAATTACTTCTCTTGTACCCAAACTGATACAGACTAGTTTTGTCAAATCCCTTCACTGTCTCTCACCTCTACTCCGTATTTTTCTTTTTAAAAATGTCTAGAATAAGTTGATCTAGGACTTCTGGGGAATTAAAACAATAGGCAATGACTATTGAGGAGAAGGCTGTACAGAGTATGATCAACTGTATTCTGCAGCAGAACTACTGAGAGTTACAATGTGGCCCTGTGGATAAGCACCAAATACTGTGAAATTAATTCTAGTTACTGTATGAGCTTCCATTACAGATCCCTGAACCTCATCTACACAGGTTCAACAAAGGCAGAGGCCACATGGTCATGTGAAACTATCTCACCCAACCCTCACACAGGCCTTATTTTTTTCTATTTGTGATGTGTGTGTGATTTTAGTCTACAGACTTCTCTAAGAATTCCAACGTATGTTACATAATGAATTTCTTCAATTTCAGATTGATAGATCCTCAGACCCAAGTTTCAAGAGCCAGTGTAAGTACCTCAACAGGTTAATGTTAGTGATTCCTCAGTATCTCCCTTACACACAGACACTCTATTATAAAGATTTGCTAAATGACTGTCACTAATAGAATACTTTTTCTCATGACTTTTGCATGAAGAATTTTGTCAGTTGTCAAAATCAATTGTCAATAATTTTGTGATACAATTCTAGTTATTGTACGATCTAGTCTAGTCCCTTTTTCCCCTCTTCTTTTAGTTCGAACTTACAAGCATCACACAATTTGCTGCTCATCAAGAAAACAAGAGGCTGGTTGGATTTGTCACCCGTGTTCCCGAATCCACAGGAGAAGAATCTCTGAGCACATACATTTTTGAAAGCAACTCAGAAGGCGAAAAGGTCTTGTTTTTTTTTTCATATTAAGATCCCACAATAGGATGTCCATTTTTAAAGAGTTTTTTTGCACTGTCCCCTTGGATATTCAGTTGAACATTCTGCCTATCTCTATCCAGGAATTCAGATGATGCCTCTAGGAACACCCACTGAAAGAAAACAGAACTAAGATTTCCCCATGGAAAAATATGTATCAACCAGAATAGAATGAATGAGAAGTATTTTCTTGGCAAGCCATAATTGTTTAGATATCCCAGGAACTGAAAGCATTTTCCCCCAAATCTGTTCTTTAAAAAAAAAATTAAAGCAAAAGTTACAGAGGAGAATTACTAGTCTCAAAGAGCAAACCAAGGAAGACAGTATTAGAAAACTGCAACTAAGCTGGGTTTTTGTCTAATACATCTTTGTGACTACATCTCCTACTTAGAATTCATGAAAATTTACCCTTCTTTCAATAAGTATCCACCACTGTGTATATAAACATGCAGCGGCTAAATACAGTTAAGGGGGAAAATATCTTACTAAGAATTTTAAACACTGGCATAAATTAGGTTTTCACTTACCTGGGATATTTTTTGTATGGCCTAATTTGGCAACAGGAGGTCAGGACGTTGATGTGAATGCTGTAAGGCCCATGGAATAAGTCTTCTGTGACCCGGTCCTGTGCTCCCATGTGGGTATGGGCAGCAGCCTCCCTGCACTGCAGTCATTTCCATAAGATGTTTATCCTTTTCTACCTTTGCCAAACACTGCCTTTCTTGTCTTTTACAGATATGTTATGCTATTAATTTGGGAAAAGAAATTATTGAGGTTCAAAAGGTAAGGAACATTCTAGTGCTGGTTTAACAGCCACTCAGAAGACATCTATATATATACTAAGATTTCTCTTAAACAGAAGAGTGATGCTCACTGGGAAGTATGGCCAAGTTTGGGGTTTCCTCTTAAGCATGCTAATCACAAGAGGTTTTTTTATCATGTTGTTGCACATTCACTGGTAACACAAGGGGACTTTTTAACATCACTGCTGCAGCTCTTGCCTTATCATTTTCTTGCTTGTGTACTAGTTGGTCGGCTAGGTTTCCTTTCTTAATAAGATGGCAAAAACTTAAGTATGCACCAGGTGCTCTAAGCCCTTCTCCCCAGAATATGAGGATAGGCCCAGCCGCACTGATGGACATCACGTGGGAGCTTATTAGAAGCGAGGACTCTGAGACCTCCCTGTTTTTTAGCAGCTTATAATCCATAAGTACAATTTTGAGAGCCTAGTTAGTATAAGAAAAACTCTGAAATTATGGTAGTGAACAAGATAGGTAACGGTTGCTGCTCCAAGGGGACTTCTAGTTCAGCACGGTCTAGTAGAACTTTGTGTAATAATGGAAGTGATCTCTACTGGGGCCATTTAACATACAGATGAAGCTCATAAGGCAGAGGAACTGGATTTTTAAACTTAATTTTAATTTAAATAGTAATATAGCTAATGGCTACCATATTTGCACAGTTTAGTCTGTTGAGGTCAGGAAGACCAAGGACTGAGACCAAAATATATGAAATAATGGCAAGCACTGCACATTGGCATTTAATGGTATATGTAGACTTTTTCTATAAAAGACCTTTACCTTTTAGGCTCAGATATCTGTTAGCTACTCAAACTCTGCTGTGGGAAGTATGTAAATGATGGGCACAGCTGTGTTCCAACAAAACTTATAAAAAACAAGTGGTGCACCAAATGGCTATAGTTTTCCAATTCCTAGTATACATTAAAAGATGGAAAAAGGATGGGATTTAAAGATACAAGACAAGTTTGTCAAGAAGTTCCTGTAGGGACTATTGGGGAAGATGATTATTATGAATTGGATACATAGATGGTATTTTGGCTGAAAGACTTCAGTCCAGATTCTAGAAGCAATGTGCCTGAGTTTTTTCAGAGAAGCAGAGATCCAACTTAAAGGCACACGTGGGCAAGATTCAGAACATATTTTGAAAGCCAAGCCAAAGAGGTTTAAGTGCATCTTAAGCTTTTTCTTTTTTCCTCTTCAATTCTCATAACTTCAGGATCCAGAAGCATTGGCTCAATTAATGCTGTCCATACCACTGACCAATGATGGAAAATATGTACTGTTAAACGATGAACCAGAGGACAATGACGGAAATCCAAGTGAAAACAGAGGCGCAGAATCTGAAGCATAACTCACTTGCGCCTGTGAGAGAAGAGGACACAGGAAGGGAGCTACCTCCTGAGGGTTTTCAACTTCTCTGACATACAGGGACACTGACACAGAATGCTGACAATCGTTTGTGGAATGTACTTTTGAAGTCCTGATACTGAGACTTGGGAGGGAAACAGTGCGGAACGGTTGACAACATTACTGCCCATCTCCAAATGTTATTTTAGGTGCTTTGTGGTAAGTCCTTTTCTTAGATTGCATTGTTCAGCACTCAGAAAGGTATGGAAAATGCATTGTTCACTTTATTTGAATGTCATCTCTTTTCTTCCAGTATCCTTTTTTAAAAATGGCAAAAGCCTAGATTTTCACTTTGATAAACACTAAATATTTCCTATTAATATAATCTATTTTTATATTTCACTTAATGAGCTTTAAGTGCCTGTCATTCTGAAAAGTATTTATAATCCAGCTCATGATTAGGTCTCATAATTGGACCTAATAGCATCATTTTGTGCAGTTAGGTGACAAGCACTACTTTGAAGCCCGAGCACTAGCACAGATGCAGGTCTAGTTTTGGTAACTATTCCAGGTGCCATGCAATAAAAAGCTGATAAATACCACAAAAGATGGTTTACAGTGGCGCCTTACTGGCCCAGCATTCTGAAGCTTAGGGTCCTCCTAGATATGAGCAGTTTTAGAGGTGGGACAGGGTGCAGCTCTACCAGTTCCTGTTTCTTCTGCTGAGCCAGAACCTCCTCAAAGAAGGGACCAGTTAATTTTAAAACTCACTTGAAGCACAACTGGTTATAGGGCTTGGGATGAAGTTCCTATTTCTACCCTGACACTGTTGGTTTCTAGCACCCCAGCCCACTCTTCTATCCCTCTTACCTAATAAAGATCTTGAATTGGTACAGTATGTTTAAATGTAACCAAGTTCAACAGACTCATTATCCTTTTAATAAATTAACCTAGTAATAAAAATTATTCTGTTTCTTCTGCCTGTTGTGGTTATTTCCTAGAACATCCCTGGAAGAAAACTAAAGTCAGTTCTATAGTGTTAGCAGTTTAATAAAAATCCTAGAGCATGATAACATCTCAGAAGAGGGGCTATACTAATAAAAGATACCTCTATTCCATAATGTGATCCCATTGCCAAAAATTTTTAAGTGTTGCTCTTAAAAATTAAGTAGATTAATGAAACAACTTTTGCAACCCCAAATTAGGTTAATGTCACAGGGTCCATTTGAAAAATCCACTCCTATAGTTTTTATACCATCAGAGACACAGCAGCTGTCTAAACCTGTATGAGATTAGACACCATGACATTATTGGTTTTGGTATTCACTAATGCCTTACAAGTGAAACACTGTTATGGGACTGTGTGGCTTAACTAAGACACAAAGCATGAAATCATGAGGAAAACAGACAAAAATTCAGTATATTCAAACTTTATCAAAAAACACCACAGAGAATGAAAACACAAAGTACTAGCAAGCATGTGAGATAAGTAGTGTCTAGAATATATAAAATATTCCTACAAATAAAAAAAATTAAATATAAACAGTCATAAAGGCATTAAGTAGATTACAAAATGCAAAAAGCTTATGAACAAATATGTCCAATCTCATACAGTAATCAGGAAAATGCAAATTAAAGCCACAGATATTTTATATTCGCCAGACTGCAAACATTCAGCTATGGGAAAGAATGGAGCAATGGGGAATCTCTTCCACTACGGGGATGACAGAACAATCTGGCCTTTTATTTAGAAAACTTTAAAGTGAAGCTGCCCTATCACCTAGCAGTTCACCTGTGGGTACACACCCTAGAGCAGTGGTTCTCAACCTTCCTAATGCCACGGCCCTTTACTACAGTTCCTGTGGGTTGAGACCCATAGGTTGAGAACAACTGCCCCAGAGAAACTCAAACTTACATACCCAGGGATGCATACAATAACAATTACAGGAGTATTGTTCATAGTATCCCAAATGTGAAGATAAGCAAAATGTTATCAATACGTAAAATAGCTGTATTCATGGAAAAGGACACTACAGAAGTAAAAATAAACTACAACTATGTCAACATGGATGAATTTAAAAATACCGAGTTAACGTCATAGAAGAACACAATAAAATCCCATGTATTTTAAATATAAAAACATTGAAAACACAACCTTTTTATTTAGGAAAATATAGATGGGCTGTAAAACTAGAGCAGAGCAAGAGGATGGTTGCCAGCAAAGCCCCAAGTGCTTTCCTCTTGGGGAGAAACTACAGACTTCTAAGATGGTAGGAGCAGGCTCATTCCTAAGTGATGTGGTAGCTTCCCAATTCTTTACTGTCATTATTTAAATAGTACATACATATTATAAACTCTTGCGTGCATTGTTATTTTTAAATTTTTGTTTTAGAAATAATCGGTGACGCGTGAAATGTATATTACTCTGAAAATTAACAAGTGCCATGCAAATGACAATGAGGGTAGGAAACGGGACCTTTTTAGAAGCCAGCCGACTTCACCAATTCACACTTCCCAGTGTTCCTTTAGCCACCACATACCTGGCAGATTACCTTTTTCAGGGAAGAGCAGGGCCTTCTTACCTCAGCCACTTAACAAGGGTAGTTGTTAAGAGACCCACTCAAACACTTTATTTTCGAACTTTCCACCTAAGAGAGTAACAGTAACAATTTACACCAAGTGTATTTCTACCTATGAGAGTAGAATAATAAGCTATATAATAGCTACTTTATATAGCAGTTATACGATCTCAGAAAATTAAGTTCTATAACTCATCCTAGAGGAAAAGCTACATAACTCACTGGTGTGGTCACTGACGTACTCCCACGTTTTCTAGGTTGAGTTTGTGAACTTAATTGTCAGACCTTGTATTACAACAGCTGACTGCTATGCCAGAGAAAAGAGTTCCAACATTGCTTTAAAGGGTGGACTAGGTGCTGGCATTGGTGCATAGCTTCCCAAGGGGAGAACATCAAAAGTGACCATGTCTGCTTTAAAAAAGCAAATCAGAATTTAAGTTAGTCTGGGATCTAAATCAGTCTGGTCTAGACACTATGTGCTCTATACACGAACTCAAAAGAATACCAGAGACAAAACAACCTCCAAATGTTTCTCAATACATTAAGCTTTGAAGACTTAAAAAAGTTGATATTCAGTAGTAATACCAACTTAAAGTGTATCCTTAATGCCTTAACTTTTGTGCATATCCTGAAAAGATTAAATAATATTAATTTGATATATATAGGTGCATCTGGGTATAAAAATTTTAATTCTCTCCCCTTTAAAAGGAGAAAATTACAGAAGAACACTTCACTACACACAGATCTTACATTTATTATAGAATGTATTTATAGTCCCTAAAGATCCCCGAATTACAACATCAGATCTGCATGGACTATAAGCTAAATCTCTGGTACATTCCTGAGAATCTCCACTAATGGGAACTAGAGGTAGCAGGTAAACTAGGTGGTACAGAGCCAGACTACTGAAACAGAGGAAAACACTGATTTACTTAACACCTTTTCTTCCTATGCACCACATATGGGGCTTACTTGTATGTAAACTGCAAACTTCACCACCACCATCTGAGTGCACTGCATAGTCCTAAAACTACTTAATCTCTACTTACCAAGTCTTCCGGATTCCGTTTTTAATACTTCAAATTCTTGACAACCTATTAAATTATTCCTAACATCTAAAAGTCTTTGTTTTAAAAAAAAATGTAGCATTAAAACTTCTCTAAGAAAAGGAATACCATAAGTCTGAAATGATTGCAATGTCAAACAAAAATATCATGTTAAAATCATTAAAATCCATTAATGCCTGCTTATTACCCTTTACATTTAGCAAATCCAGCATGAAAGAGTAAGATGATTTATGCCAATATTTCATCTTTTCCAGAATCTTGAAAATTTACTATCTCAGGAAAAAAAAGGAAAAGCAGTGTAGTTGCTAGCATCACTACTCTTGATCTCTGGGCCCAATATTAAGTAAAATAAGGGTGACTTGAACACAAGCAATCTGAGAACTCAGCTATTAAGTGACTGATGGGCAGGTGGCCTATACTGCATGAATACAGGGGATGGTGCAGGATGACTCAAAATTTCATTATGTTACCCCATATGGCATGTAATACATAACTTCAGAATTATTTACAGGATTTCCCATTTAATATTTGCAGATCACAGCTGACTGCAGGTAAGTAAAACTGTAGAAAGTGAAACTGGATGAGGGGGGACTGGTGTATTATTTCTGTATTATGTAAATAGTACTTTATAGAGGGTGCCAAAAAATGTGTAACATTTTAGAAAAGGAAAAAGTATTAAATTTGTAACACTGAAGTCATGTTTGACTTCTGCAATTATAAGAGACGCTCAGTGTGACCTGTATTCACCTTTTGTTATCAATATGTATTTACAATTTTAATACGGTTATACTGTTTCTTAAAATGTGGGTAAAGCACCCTCTGTACTTATTTTTAACATTGTAAACACTGCATACCAATGAGCCACTTCCAGGATTATGACTTAAAATCACTTCATGCCAGATCTTTTTAGTTGAAAACAGCAAACTATGGAACAAGAAGATATAAAGATAACATCTTTCTTTCACCTGGGATACACAGAGAGGAGCCAATCTCAATTTTATCCTTGAAATATTCTGCCTACACATATTCAAGCATTTTTTAAGAAGAGATTTCATACATTTTGTTCAATTAAAGGGGACCCCAAAAAGTAATGTTAAAACATTCAATTTAAAACATAAACATCCAAGGGAAGGAAAATTTTGAAATTATATTTATTAATGTTTTATTATACATATTGTATTCTCTCCGAACTGGGGGGAGGGGAAAGCCCCACTCAGGTGAGGTAACAAACTTGCCATCTTTTACAAAATTTCATTAGAACTGACAATGTTATGGTTAGTCCTTAATTCCTGAGAATTTGAACATCATTAAGTTTTCTGTGAACTTAACAACAAATGCTTACAATTTTTAAATATGTTTGAAAAAAATAAAAATATCAACATTAATATGTTAGCAAGGAAAACCATCATCCAAATGTATGTCTGAACTTAGGAATATACTGAAGCCCTGTTGCTCTGCAGTTTAATGCCATTTAGGTACTTAATCATTTCTAAGATCTGATTTCAAAAATATGAATTTATATGACTTATCCAGACTGCAGTGATATTATTTTGAACTAATGGCAAAATAATCATCCATCACTCTCTTCTCAATTCTAGATATCCAGGAGTCAGCATGTGATTATCTAGTACTGATAAATAATTTACATATGTGGGGACAATGAACAGAAAACATTCGATTCTCTTTTAATCACAATTTCTACCCCTATTAAAGCAGATTTCAGGGAAGTTAGAAAAACAGAGAAAACAATGCTGTTGCTATGAAATAGTGACTAATTTGATATAATCAAATGCAAAATCATTAATATAAACATTTACAATAATGAAAATATAAATTATTAATTATGCAGCATGCTTTAGGGCCATTTCTACAGTTAGTATGAATTACAAATATTAATTGCCTTTAATCCATCCATTGTCCATAAGTCTGTAAGCCATGTTTACATAATAAACAAAAAACATTTCCTACATATTCTGCTTCTTCTGACTTTTAACAGTGAAAGTGTTTATCACAGGCTGGGAAAGTTACCCTGACTCTAACCAACAAGGAGAGACAGGGGATTGTATACCCATTCCAAAAGCAGAATGGAAGAACGATGTTAGAATTACTAGTAGGATTTATCCAAGGAAATATTTAGTGGGCAAGTGCAATAGAAAAATCAAGCATTTCCCAAAATGATGTTTGTATTAGAGTTCAAGTTTTAAACTCTTGTATTCATTGTAAAGGTATCATTTTATTATATTTTTTGAAAGACTATTTAATAACCAACATACCTTTACAAAAATAAAGCTAACAGCTTGCTAGGAGCTAACTTTACTCAAAATTTTTCTGTACTTTTTAAATCAGTGATTGATATTATAAGAGTTTAATTCTCACAGTGGTAATTTTTTTAAAGCCTGAATAGTACAATTATTATTTAATCTGATGTCTTAAATTATACTTGATACAAAGAAAAAGTCTGCCCAAACCATCACCAAGATTTCAGTTCAACCTAATGTAGAAGAAACCTGAGTTTGGATGTAGAAATAATTTTTTTTTTTCTGGTATCATGTAATCCCTTCAACCAACCAGAAAAGAAATGGAGCTTCAAACTGGACTCTATGGCTTTATCTGAATTTTCTTTGAGTATTAAGTAATTTTAAATTTAAAGCAGTTGTTGGAGGTTAAATGTTCTCAAAGCAATGTAAACTAGTTATAAAATGTCTTATCAAAGACATCAGCAGCTCTTGTGAGTCACATGAAATTAACAGTGAGTAAATGATCATCAGTTATACTGTACACAAAGGGTACAACACACCTGTCTCACATGTAGTATCAAAGCCATCTTCATATATTCTTTTTGTAAGATATTGATAAGTATGCTTCATAAATCTCAAGCTCAATTCCTTTCTTAAGCACATATTTACTGGCTGTATATGGTATATGCACTGAATTTCCAAAGACTTGAGATAAACAAGAATCAAAGACCAAGGCAAATAAAAATTACCACCACTCACGTAAATTACAAGAGAGCTGAGGTGATAGTTTACAAATCTGGATTTCCCTTTCTATTAAGTTCATGTCAAATAACTGTTCATAAAAATGCCCCCTAGCCTAAAGTCCAGGCATAAACTGAATTTATAACCTCATTCTCAACTGTTGAAAAGTAGAGCCTTTGGAAATAGAATGGACTTAACTTTAGAGCACTGCCTTAAAGAGTTGCAATATCTAAGTACATACATATATTCCAGAGATGTGACCCAGGAAAGAATTCATCAACAGCTTATGAAACCCATTTCATTGATGAAAGTTTTAATCACAATTCTGATGACTTCATGTAGGCACAGCATACCATCAGCATCATTTCACGACAGGATCAGCAGACGCAGTGCTGTCAGACAGGTCTCCATTGCTTGTTTTAGTTTCTTCTAGAAGCATGAGTGAAAATAACAATGAACACTTATGTTCATTTTTAAAAAATGAATTAAGAAATAAATAAAATTTGAGAACTATATTGATAAATTCCAAATGCCTGCTGCCTGCCCCATGCCAGTTCCTCCAGCTAGGCCGAGAAATCATTATTATAATACATCGCCATTACTGACAGCAACATGGCCTCAAATTCACATATCAAAATCGTCCAGAATGATAAAATTATGACTTAATAAAAAATAATTTTAAAAAAATTATCCAAAATGAACAACTTTCCATTTTGTATTTGTAACTTATCACAATAAATTATAGTACATGTATATATTTTTTAAAATAATGTATTTTTAAAATATTTTTAAAGCAACTCTTTATGTTCGCAATTAAATGAGTTCTTAGTTTTTTGTGCAAAATGTCACATGCACATATTTCATTAACAAAGACTATTTGACCGATGTATTCAGCAACTCTCTGATTATATCTCCAAGCAATATTGAACTGAAATAGTGTCTTAAAATTAAGAGTGACCCAGACATGTGAGTGATATATATCAACCCAAATCCTAGAGAGTTCCTTAAGATGAACCAACCAAAGCAAGGAGTCCCACGGCCATGATGCAATCCACCTGCAGAGTATTCCCAGTACCTGGGCTGGAGTCAGGTTCTGGGAATATGAAATGCCTAAGCAGAATGTAAGTAGTAATTGAGTTTCTTCACAATTTAGAGCATATTGCCTTAAATTCTTCCAAATGGCTTTGCTAATCTATCTTAGTCTTGATAATGAACCCAAATGTAGTATGTGCAAATTTCTATTTAATAAATACTGAGTATCCTCGCGTTAACAGCCTGAAACCATTTTTCAAGTATATGTCTGGATATGCTCCTAATATTACTATGTAATTTATGCGACTTGTCAAGGAACAAAGTAGTTCATATAAGTGGTCTACCTAAATAGTGACCTCTACTACTCCATGTTTTAAAAAAATTATTATTTTAAATTTGACATTAAATAGGATTAATAGTTTATGAAAATTATATGAAACAGAAGTTTAAAAAGGAGAGCAAACATGACAACTATAAGGGTACCTAGTTTCGATCATCCAAACAAAGAAAAAAATGTTAAGTTACATAATTCCTATGATAGAAAAAGGAAAACATCTCTTTTTCAGGGAGGATGACTGTTCCTAAACTTCAAATCTGAGAGCAACATGTCATAAGAACATTAAGTACAAAACACTGAGCAATGCTTAAATGTATAAATTCTTTCTCACCATCCCATGTAGAAACACGATGTACAGAGTCTTTTTCCTTAATGACTCAAGTTCACCAAATTGTCAGTTTTTGTATCTAAGTTGTGCTGACTCTACAAAGCCTGAACATGGAGAATAGCAGGACACTCTTTACTATGACAATAAATAGCACCTACAGTTTTATGCCTCTTTAAACAGCTGTCCCATCACATTCAGTAACCATCCAGTCCTCAGCAACTCAGCCTGCAGCAATATCTAGCCATTCTACTCTAATTTACTCCTTCTAACATGATACAGGGGAGCCATGAAAGAAGAAAAACTAAGCTTGTTAAATCTGATTTAAATTTAGAGAAGATGAAATCAAGTAAGAGTTTACAGGACTGCCACAGAGTGAAGTAGATAAAATACGTAAATTTCTTCTCAAGATCATACAAAATCTCTATAAGCTTCGCTTTTATAAAAGACTTAATTTCTAGGTCTGTATTATTTTCTAAAAGAATAAAGAAGCTCAAGTCTGACCAGATAAAAGGGAACATTATTGTGGACTACTAAACAGATTTATTGGTTTTTTTTTCAAATTTCAGTCACTGACCTTTCTCTTTCTTTTCTTGGTTTTCTTCAGCCGCAGTCTTGTCTGCTCTGAAGAAAATTCTTGCACTGCTCAGTGAGAAATATAGTAACTCAAATTCCTAAGTAAATAAAAAGATTTGAAATAAAAGCTGAAGGTACTTATAGAAAAATATAAAAAAAAAATTATGTTTCAATGTCTCTTTGTTATTATTCCAGGGCAAATCACAAACACAGAAATTGAACTAAGTAACCCATCTCAAATGGCTTTCAAATACCGTCCAGTCTAAAATGTACGCTTTTTGTCATTATTCATATTGTCAAACTGGGGATTTCCTTATGCTTTCTGTTTTGCAGATATTAAAAAGTAACTGGTATCAAAAAGTCAGTCAAAGTGGACTTGACTCTTATGCTTACCCACCTGTAGATAGACATCCAGTCGCTTCTGGGTGAGATTCATGGTTTGCAGCAGTTTCTCATCTTGACTAGTTGACTGCACATTCTGTTGCTTTGCAACTGCCCTTATCTCCTTCAGGTATTTTTCTCTAACAGATTGGAACCAGTGAAGTGAGTCAAACTCGTGGTATTGATCCAAAAGCTTTAGAATGTAAGCCACACCTATAGTCATTAGCAAAATTAAAATTATAGTGAGTACAGAAGTTGTATTCTAGTCCTTCAATACTTCTTTGTTCTAAGCTAACTTTTAAATTAGTCCTCTCTCAAATTACATTCTACGGTGTGAATAAAGAATAAGTTTAGCAAGGTGGCTTAATTCTTCTTTAAAAAAAAAAAAAAGATGGATAAAAAACTGAAGACAAACCAATTAAGATGGAAATACGTAACATGGCCATATAAATCACCTGGAGAATCATACAGCTTTAAGGGTGAAGATAAAAATTTTTACTGCTACAAAAAAAAAAAAAAAAAAAAAACAGCTACAAGGAAATCAGGGAAATTTTGTAATATAAATAAATGTATTAGGTCAAACTAGACAGGTGATAAGCAATACCAGGAAGGCATTAAATGACGGTTACATAAATGATGAAAAACAAGTACTGCAATCACATAGTCTAGCTAAAAGAAACAATAAATGCTACTCACGAAAAACAAATCTTTATAAGGAGCATACGGACCTATTTCCAGGCAACTATTTCTATGAATCCATTATAAGGTGAACATAAAATTAATGGAAAAACAATTCCACTAAGCTTACCCATGGCGAAGCCATCATCAGTAAAGGCAGCCCCAATTTTATTTTTTTTATTCAATTTCTCCTTGCAACTAATGGAATGCTCTACAAAGTTGAGGGTCTAAAAAAATGTAACAAGATATCAGAGAAACAATTACGTTAAGAAATGTGGTTCCTAAAACAGACATTTCAAAAACTACAAATAGAATCTCTTCTAGGTTCTTGTCCTTTTGATCTGAAACATCTGTCTCAGATACTTTCCTGGTGAGGACATAATCTGTACAATTATCTCTTAATGGCTCTTCTTTCCAATACCTTTAGATATGAGCACTGACCTAAACAGAGTGCCTTGTATATGGCTTGTCATTAAACATTACACACATTTTAGAAATAAGGACAGTGAGGCTCATAAGAGTTAGTATCTTACCCAAAGTCATATACTCAATGAATGCTGGAGTCAGAAAAGTGGGCCTGCATTATTTCAAAGTCCTCTTACACACCTGCAAAATAGTCCTTATTTCCACCCAGCTGATTCATCCTAACATACTACCTCTTATCATGTGCTTGGTTAATAAGGATTAGGAATCCTTTGGCTAAACTGTGAATTCCTCAAAACAATACTACTCTTAAAAATGCAGCTCTTCCAAAATACCTTATCGAATCATATCCTTACTAAACAAAGTTTTACTGATGCTTACTAAATACTAGGCATCACTAAGTACTTCAGATGAAAAAAATTACTATCCAGAGTTCACACTCTAGAACAGCAGTTCTCAACCTGTGGGTCACAAACTGTATTAAAGGGCTGCGGCATTAAGAAGGTTGAGAACGACTGCTCTAGAGCAACACTGCTGGCAGTGACAGAAATGCTGTGTATCTGCAGTTTCAGTACAGTAAGCCACTAGTCACATGTGGCCAATGAGCACTTAAAATCAGGCTAGCATTACTAGGAATTGAACTTTTTTTAAAAAAACTTTTAATATTATAAAATGTTTATTTATTTAAGTAGCTACACATGGAAAGCCAAGCTCTAGAGCAGTAAAGAGAGAAATGTCTAAAATTCTGATACAGTGTAACAAAAATTTAACAGCCTACATTGGAAACAAAATATCATGGTTCACCTTTTTGCCTGTGAAACTTATTTGGCAGGTAATCAATTCAAGCACAAGAATAGTATCCCATACTTCTCTGCAGTGGTCTTAATTCACTTTGTTTTCTCCAACACTGTATAAACTCTGACGTCTATGCTGTACAAGTCTAGGCCTCGTCCCTAAGCTCACCCCTGGTTTCACCATTTACTACGATTTGAATACACTTGCCCTTCAGATTAAAGAAATATAGTGAGAACTCACTCTGTGTTAACTACAGCATAACCAAGTAAGGACACTAACGTCTAGTCTTGACATTATCTTAAGATGCAAAGATGCTTATATGGACATCTTTGCAACTTTATTACATAGCGGTAATAAAGAATTAACAATAAATGGATAAAAGAAACAGAACTTTTATGTAAAAAAAAAAAGCTGTTTATGAATCTATTACATACTTTCAATAGGTAATAATGGTTTGATAAATGTATTAACAATTCAAGTAATAATATAGAAAGCTATTATTCTTGATCAAGTTAGATGTAATAAAAATCTAACTTGGTGATATTCAGATTTTAGAGCTATCCTTTTTTTTTTTTGAGCAGAGCCTCAAGCTGTCACCCAGAGTAGAGTGCCGTGGCATCACAACTCACAGCAACCTCCAACTCCTGGGCTCAAGCGATTCTCCTGCCTCCGCCTCCCAAGTAGCTGGGACTACAGGTGCCCGCCACAACGCCTGGCTATTTTTTGGTTGCAGCAGTCATTGTTGTTTGGCCAGCCTGGGCTGGATTCGAACCCACCAGCTCAAGTGTATGTGGCTGGCACGTTAGCCACTTGAGCCACAGGCGCTGAGCCTAGAGCTATCCATTTACAATTTTTTTTCCAAAACCTTAAGGGAAAAATAACTCATATTGCTAATACTCTTCATGCCATTTCCCCCAAAGGAACAACTTTTTAATAACACAATTTTTAGTAACAACCTATTTTTAGATGGCAACTATAAAATTAGAGAACAAATTATATACTGTATGGAGAAAGCAATAAAACTTTAATTTACATGTTAGTATTTACCAGTGAATAGAGATGTTATCCTTGAACAATATCCTTGAAAAGATGTGTCAGAAAAAAGTCCCTTTTTTATAGCTAACGTTAGTCTAAACTAGGCACTAAAAAAGATTGTAATTCCATCCAAAGAGTCTATGGTATATATGCAATGGAACACAGTCAAGCAATTTAAAAATTACTAGGGATTTCTCTAGCAGTTATTAACAAATAAGAATCTACCTTAAGGTTCAGCGCCTATAGCTCAGCAGCTAGGGCACCAGCTACATACACTGAAGCCGGCAGGTTCAAACCCAGCCCAGGCCTGCCCAACAACGACAACTACAACCAAAAAAATAGCCAGGTGTTGTGGCAGGGACCTGTAGTCTCAGCTATTGGGGAGGCTGAGGCAAGAGAATTGCCTAAGCCCAGGAATTGGAGGTTGCTGTGACCTGTGACACTGTGGCACTCTACCAAGGGCGACGTAATGAGACTCTGTCTAAAAAAAAAAAAAGAAGAAGAATCTATCTTAAGTATAAATGTCTGTCAACATAGCTATTAAGTAAAAATTCTAACATTCACTGAGATTACACTAAGCTTTATCTACAACCAGAAAATCAGTCATGTAGTCTGTGTGCATATTGTGTCATAAAGAAACCAGATTTATTTATTAATACTTTTTTTAAAAAATTCATTTTAGGTTCTAAAAATACTCACCAGAGGGGGAACAATGATATAGAAATTTCGGAGATGTATGTTCTTTGGCCTTCGAAATTCTGGAGCAAAAACATCTACAAGCATTTTGAAATATTCTGTGCCTTCTGCAGAATTTCGTGTGTGATCACTCAGGACTGAATCCAAATGCCTAAAATCCAAAAAATTACTTACTTGGATCCTTTCTCAAAAGAAGGTGTGGCTTTTTAAAAATCCACCTTCTATTAGGTTAGGTAAGAGAACTCAAAAACCTGGAAACCTTATAAGACATTTCTAAGTAAATTTTCTTGGAGTTCAGAATAAGTTCATTTTCTTATAGACAAAAAGTGATCAATATTAGTAAATTTAGCCCATAAAATATAACACGTAGAATGTCTGGGGCTTAAAATAATGGAGTTCTATATTTCTTCTTCCTACAATGAGACCTATAGAATCCTGTGTCCACTTAAGTAAATTCCTCATCTTAAATCTCTTCACTACATCTCTTAATTCTCCTTACCTCAACTTAAACCTGGCCCTCTTTCAAAAACTTAGCTTCTCTCTCCATCTTCTAAAACATTACCTGCTTTCTCTCCTGCATTCCTCATATATGGCTGCTACCACTTTCAAATTTATTATTCTTTCCCCACTGCATGGTAGAAATCTGTCATTTGTCATTCACATGATACAGCTACACCCAACTACACCAATACTCCTTCCTGGAGTAAGACATCTACTAACCTTTTAACCACTGCCTTAGGATAAGGATGCCTATTCCAGTTCTCCATTACCCTACCTGGACAATCTACTCAATATGACACAACTTGACTGCACCTGCCATGGCCTTTCCTTCACTTACCATCAACCAATAATTCCTTTGCATAAATCTGGACCATGCAATTAGCAGTCAGCTTTACCCTAGAGATTCTAAAAGACAATATCCCACTCTCAGTTCAACTGCTTCAAAATAACAGAACCTCTGTTAAGGTGACCACCCCATGGGACTGCAATGAACTGGTCAACATAAGGAACTAGGCCTACTGTACTGATACATAGTTGACCACCACCTTAAATTGACTTAATTTCACAGACCAGACATGAACCCCATGTACATATCAGTACAACAGGCCTAGTTCCTTATGTTGACCATCTCGGTATATTGACCAGTTTGTTACAGTCCCTTGAGTGGTCAACTTACAGAAGTTCAACTGTGTATTTTAAACGGTCAATTTCAGAGTGAATGATATCCTTTAACAAGAGATAAAGGTCCAATTTCTTCTTTTGATATACAAGCTATAAACTATTAATAATATTTTAACCATTTTCAGGCACATAACTTACTAACTTTCCACATGGCTTCTACAATCTAACAAAGAATTAAACTATCTAAAATGATATTCCAGAGCAAAGCTTCCGTAGTTAGTACCTCTTTCTCATAAAAACGTACACACACACACATCTTCCAGTATATTCTTAAAAATTTCAAGCCTATCACTTGAGCACATCTCAATTTGGACCAGCCACATTTCAGGTGCTCACAGCCACATGTGACTGTCACAATGGACAGAACATCCTCCAACATCACTTCTTAGTGAGGTTGGAAAGGTCTTAGAATACTACAGTCTTAAGAAAACACACTAAGATTATGATTTGTGTAATAAAAACACTGGCATATAAATATTACCTTTAGTATTTTCTTTAACATTTTATATAACATAAACATGTTTTCAATCTCTAAATTTACATTATTCCAAAATTAAATTACCTTGCTGCTTTTAATGTTTCTTCTGCAAGACCTTCTTCTTTTACTAGCTCTTCAAAATTTACAATATCTTCAAGATCAGGCACAAATCTACAAAAGAATGACAGAAGGAATTTATTAGGCCAAGTAAAATACGCACAGTTGACACAGATATGTTAAGCGGTATTGCAAAACTTTAAAATTTTCAACTATGCACTTGGAAAGAACTTTGAATTCAGTAGTAGTATTCATAACACCACTTTAGTTTCAAAGTGAATTTCAGATATGAAAAATCAAATAATCAGATTTTAATCCTTAAAATTATGCAACTTTATATTTATTCATAAACTATAACCTTAAAAGAAATAGATTTTTAAATTTTGTAGTCTTAAAATTAAAGGAAAAAAGTCTAACTAGCAGAATAGTCTCCATATTTTATCTCAAAATATTACCAATAAAAAAATCAATATTTTCTCTATAACATCACTCATAACATAGATTTAAATGACATAATTTTTTAAATGGCATAAACAAGGCAAAAATGATATTTGCATCCATACCTAATGGCATTGCTGCTACAATGAAGGCCACCAGATCTTATCATTCGTACATAGCCCATAGCATTACCTTAAAAACCACACACAAAAAAATCAGATATTTGTATAAATAACTACAAACTATAATAATCAGGAATACAGTTATATATAGTAGTCAGTTATAAAGTTTCTATTCCTAAGAACCGAAATAATCTGCTGTATTTCACTTCTGTTCTTATTCCATAAAAAGTAAAACTATTACTTATTTCTGCACTTAAAATATAAACATGCATACTCATATGTATCTAAATTTGACTTTCATTGGATAAACTAAATTCATTAAATGCTAACTACATTAAAATGACCAAACTTTTAAAACTGCAGTATCAGTAGTTTCTTCACTCACTCACTCTCACACACACATACAGCCGGGATACCAAATTTCTTTATTTGATGCCTCTCAAATTTATATACAATCCTATACCTACATGTCTAAGAAGAATTTTAAATTTATTATGTCCTACTCAAACTCAAGCTCTTTATCCCTAATTCTGCATCTCAGAAAGTGGCATTTCCATCCTTCCAGCTGCTCAGGCCAAATGCCATCAAGGCATCCTGACTCCTTCTTCTCACACTTTATATCCAATGGAGTAGGCAAATTATGTTGGCTATCTTGAAAACCGCTTTTCATCACATTCATAGCTAAAGTTTTCTCAAAACAAGGGTGTTCTGAAAACTCTGTTCCAGCCTCTAACTCCTCAAAACTGATAAACAGACTCAAGCTTTTGTATTTACTACTGCCTCTGTCTGGTACTGTCCTGGGTATGCATGTGGCTCATTTCCTCACATTATTTTAGACACTGCTCAACCTCACTGGACAACACCCAGCACTCATTACTAATACACTATGTATCTTTTTGTTTGTCTCCCCCCTATTGTAAGATCTCTGAGTACATGCTTTGTCTGTCTTTTTCACTGCTCCATCCCTAGAGCCAACACAATGGCACACTGTAGGAATTCAATATATAAATGTGACCACTAAATTGAAGTTACTTGGGAGAAAGAACAGATAAAAAGGTAAGAAGCAGTTAAGACTTCATAATTATTATAGTAACAAGCCTTTTAAATACATTGTCTTGCCTGACATTTTTAACCACCCTGTAAAACATCATCACTGAAACCATTTTAAGGCCTATCTCAATGTAAGACACAATTTTAAACTTTTAAAAATGTGCATCTTAGAAAAATCAAATATCTTAGCTCAGTGCCCATTGCACAGTGGTTAGGGTGCCAGATACCCTACACCACATACACTAAGGGTGGCAGGTTCGAACCTGGCCCAGGCCAGCTAAACAACGGCAACAACAAAAAATAGCCAGGCATTGTGGCAGGTGCACGTAGCCCCAGCTACTCGGGAGACTGCGGCAAGAGAATCGCTTAAGCCCAGGAGTTTGAGGTTGCTGTTTTACCTATGGAGGGCGACATAGTGAGACTTATTACTTGCTTTACCAATATAAGACGGTTAAAAATACAAAAAAAAAAAGAAAAAGAAAAATCAAGTATCTTATTTTCACTGTTTTCTTCCAAACTGTCAGACAAACATTTAGGTGATTAAAATGTGAAAGGCTAGTACTGAGCCTAACTGAGTGGTTAGAAACCAAACTACCTGGGTTCAAATCTGGACTCTGCCACTGGTTAGCTTTAAGACCTAAACCAAATTATCTATCTCTTCGTCTCTCAGTCTTATCTGTTAATTTAAGCTCAATAAGGGCAGAGACTTTGTTTACCGTCATATATACCACTGGCACCTAGAAATATTTGTTGTCCTAAATAAACACCTATGAAATGAAGGAACGGAAATAATATCTACTTCATAAGGGTTGTGATTTCACATGAGTCAAAACATGTAAAATACTAAGAACAGTCACGCCACACGGTAACTGTTCAGTAACTGGTAGTTATTACCACAACAAGCAGCTTATTAGTCAAAAAGACTTTCTCTGCTCTCAGGTCTGAGATTCTTTACTCTTTTTCTCGAGATACTTAACAGTCAAAAGCACATTACCGTGTTTTATGAGAAGAGATACAGAATTTAAATTTACACTATCTAAGAAGAGAATAAAGAGTAAAATGCTAGATAGAACAAAGTGACAAAGATACTATTTCTCAGTAGTGGAACACATCCTGGTGATGATCAAGGTGATGTGGGCACACAAAGAATATTTTGGTCATATATTTTCGTATGTATCAGAAGACAAATGACTTGCATACTAAGGTCCATGATTTGACAATCATTATTTCTTAGGACAAAATTATACTTTAAAAAAATACAAAAACATGAAACAAATAATAGTACAGGCAGTATTCACACAATGCTGTGTGTGAATAAACTTTAAGCAACACTGCTCTAAAAGGACTGCTCTTAATCTGAGGTCCGCAGATACTAGCTTTAAGCATCTGGACGCTACAATATTATATACAAAATTACAAGCTGTGTGCACACATGACCACTAGTTCTGAGTGAATTAACCCCTAGTTTTCATCAGATTCTCAAGGGTTAAAAACCACTGCTCCAGAAGTTCCCAATCTAATGTGAAATCAAATGTCTCCTTGAAGAAAGCAATCTTTATTTGACATTACTTCATATTATATGGTTTAAAAAATTTACAGATTAAATTCTCTAATGTTTTATCCTAATGGAAATGTCTAAAATGTAAACCAATCTATAAAAACCTTAAGCTAGCTAGCATTCAGTGACTTTACTATAGGACTATGTGCTTTCAATATCTGTCCCACTTGATAGCAAGGGCTATTTGTATTCCAGCACCCAGGAGAAAAGTTGCCATAATAGAATCACGGATGCTTAGTAAATCTGTTTGTCTGCTGTGTTACCCAGACTATAGTGCTGTGGCATAATCTTAGCCCACCACAACCTCAAACTCCTGGGCTTAAACGATCCTTCTGCCTCAGCCTCCTGAGTAGCTGGGAGTACAGGCCCCCGCCACCATACCCTGCTAGTGGCCAGGCTGGTTTCCAGCTCCGGGCTTTGAGCAATTCTCCCACCGTGGCTTCCCAAACTGCTAGGATTACATGCATGAGCCAACACACCTAGTGCTTAGTAATGTTTGATATATGAATGAATCAATCTCAGGAGATATAACTTTCCCAAAATATAGTCACTAAGATTTTAATAACTACTTTACTGTGAAGAATATAAAACACCTCTGGACTTAGAACTAAATACTCCTGGTTTACATGCCAGCACTACTATTTATTTCTTTCTCTGTGTTTATTTTTTCTTTTTTAAAACAGTGATTACATGCCTATCTCATAATATGTTAATAGAGACGATATATATGAAAGCTCAAATAAGTATAAAGTTTTGTTAAACTATAATTATTTTTAAATGTAATTCTTGCTTTTAAAGCATAGTATATTATACTTCAAAAGACAAAGTTCTACTTATAAGGCAGAAGGAAGGATGATAAATTATATGCACAAGGGAAATGGTATAACATAGAAAAATTATAACATTGAATATTTTATCTTTAAATAACTTATATGTAACTTACTAACCTAAATTATTAACTTTCCATGTAAATATTTTATATCTTCCCATTTAGGCTACGAATGACCTGAGAGAACCTTTTAGGGGCCCAAAACAGTGCCATGAAAAAGTAGGTAACCAGTAAGTACTTATTAATCATTAATATGATCTTTGAGATGAGTTAGTTATTAAATAACCATTTAACTTAATTGAAGAGGTTTTTATTTAACTTATAATAGCCTCCAGTCTATCAATTATTTCTGCACCAATTTTTTGGTAAGAAAAGAAAATTACCCTAGTAGAATAAAGTCCAGCTCAGGCATTCACATAATAAGCCATTAGTTAGTGTAAGATAGTCAAGGTAGATGCTTTGAATTTGTACTTTATTTCCCCACACTTGTATAATAACTTACCAATTTGACTGATGAGCTGCCTGAATTGATCAAGATAGCTCTGTCCCTCTGGTGTTATTCCAAGTTTTCTGATGCCTCTATTGAATTTTTCTGCTCTATCAAAAGGATACTAGAAGAGATAATTTAAGACTACTTTTAATAAAGACATAAAGTAGTAAAGCATAAAATGTCAACCAAAACAATCGTGCCAATACCACTAATTTTGTTATTTCACTGTACTTTAAAAAAAAAAAAAAAGTCTAACAAAAAGAAATTGTAGGGGCTGTGCTTGTGGCTCAAAGGGGTAGGGCGCTGGCCCCATATGCCGGAGGCGGTGGGTTCAAACCCAGCCCCAGCCAAAAAAAAACAACAACAACAACAACAAAAAAAAATTGTAGGACAAAAACTACCAGTGCTCAAGATCAATATAAATTACTTTTTCTTTTTGACATGAGCTAAAGGGACTATTAATGTCCCAAGCATAAGCTCCCCACTATCCTTATTAGTCTCCCAACATCCAACTACCCTGTCAGACAGAAGAAAGAATCTAATTCCTCCCAGAAACATTTGTTCATAGATGTATGACCTAGTTTCTATGGGTTGGATACGTATTAGGAACTTATAAACATACTTCTTTCCAATGAGCAACATTAGCTGCGTCAAAATTTCTAGTTACCATCACCCAACAGCATAATTATTTATCCTAGTAGTTTCTACTGATCATTATAATCTAATTTTCTTAATTTTGTTTATACTTTATCTAAATAAAAATTACCAACTTATTTAATTTTATTATTTAGAAAGTAATATTTTGCTATTCTGACACTAAGGAGAACTAGTAAGTATTATAGAAGAGGGCTGAAACTAGGGGAATCTTAAGAAGTGTAATTAAAATAGTTCTGTATGTGGGTAATCAAATAAAGGCTGCATCTAACTTAGCCTGCTGGTTCTCCATCTGCATGGGTACAAGCATCTGTACTGTTACCATTTAATAGGCTCTGCACTTCGCTGTGGGAATACTAAGCCAAGATGGTGAAGGGCAAACATCATTTTAAAAAATTACTGATGGGAATGTCAATTGTGTAGTGTTTTTGCAATGTCTGGAAATATGTATCAGAATACTTACATTTTTTTCCTAGACATTTCTCCTAAAGGAATCATTTGGTATTAAAACTCAATGGAAAGCAAGCAGATGGGAGGGAGTAAATTCACACCTAATGGGTACAGTGCCCACTATCTGGGTAAGGGGCACTCTTATAACTTTAACTCAAACTGTATAAAACCAATTCATGGAACCAAAATATCTATACCCCTATAATATTCTGAACTTTAAAAAAAGAGAGAAGTAATACCTGGCTAGATGCATTTAATTTTTACTGATGCTTAAGCCTACAGAGAATTCAGAGTGTAGGAAAATTGTAAGAGAAAATAGAAGGAGACTAGAGTCCAGATCTAGAAGACATGTGAAAAAACAATAAAGAAAACTCAAACCCCAGAAGACCACTAAACAATGAATTTAAGCACTGACATGTGCCATATATATATATATATATTTTTTTTTTCAACAGATCAATCAGACTACCTTAAAAAGAACAGGCAGCATACCTTATGATCATTTTGGTCCTTGATTTCCCTGAAAAATCGAATATCTTTTATCAATCTGGATTTGATATGTTCATCATACATAAACTGGCTAAATATATAGAACTTCTTTTTCAAAAACTGGTAGGTGAAATTAACCTATAAAATTAAAATTCAAAAAAATTAATATAAAAATTAATTTAAATCTTACTGAATAACTTATCTGAAAGTACTATTTATAAAGTCTAATTCATGTAGGACCTAAAAACAAAAGTATTTTTATTGCCCAAGCTTATGGAATATCCTGTAAGTTCTTCTTACATATTTTTCTTATTTTTCTTAAAGAAAGAAAAAAGCGGGAAAACCTCTTGTGACAAGACTAAGTGTTATGGTGAGAATCACAAAACAAGACCCAAGACCCCAGTTTTTAAGCCATAAACTAGTCAGAAGTGTAATAAGATAATGTATTACTAATCTATGGGTCCAGCATGACATTAAAGAAAGCAAGATGGTGTTCTCCAAACTTTCCTGAAGGAAGATACTAAACATTCAATAAGGTATCCATAAATATTTTTAAATACCTCACAGGTGCAAGGCAATGTGACTGCTCTCATGCAGGACATAATCGTTCTTTTTTTTTTTTTTTTTTTTTTTGAGATAGAGCCTCAAGCTATCCCCCTGGGTAGAGTGCCATGGCATCACAGCTCATATCGTTCTTAAGAAATTTATGTTCTAGCAGAGGTGACAGACATGGCAAATAAATATTGTTAGATAAATTATTAAATCCCAACTGCAATAATTTCTAAAAATGAGAAGTGTGGGTGCTTTGAGAATGAATAACAAAGGCACTGCTTTAGACTCAGAAAACCCTAAGAAAGTGAGATTTGTGCTAAGATTAAGGTCAGAATATCACAAGATTAATTCTAACCTACAAATGGAAGCCTTAACCTCATGTCTATCCCCACCACTCTCTCAAATATTAGAGAGATTTTGACAAATTTATGCTCTTTCTATTCAGCCTTCATTCATCCAGTTATAGAAATGGGTGCTTTCCCAGAATTTACTTATGGCTTAAACACCATACCATCCTCTTGTTTTTTCTGTTTCTTTGCTTTTTCTCTATCTCTTTTGCAGTCTTTTTTTTAATCCTTCACACTCTTAATAATGAGTACCTCTGCCACCCTGATTCTTACCTTTGTATGCTCACTTTACCACTAACAGACATCAGTAACCAACACTCATTAGTGTGATTAACTGATTAACATCTATATCCCTGTAATCACCTTATAGCAGGAAATATCTGTTTTTCTCATCTAGTGCCCAGGACAGTGTCCAAGACACATAGGACACAATCCTATCCATTATATGAATACACAGTATTTGGTAGATGACAGAGGTCAAGGAAAAGTTTACCCTCAAAATTTCAGTGTTTGTTTATCCTCACAAGTTCAGACATGATCTCTACATGGATGATTCTTTATTTTAAATTTAAAACTCTGTCATTTCTGTATTTGTAGGAAATAAAATAGAACTCTAACCATAACACTTACCAGCTCAAAAACTTCAATGCCTTCCCCACTATATACTAAAATGATCCCAGCTTACCTTCACAGTCTTCTCCCTGATCCCCACTCCAAACTGTTTAATAATATTTTACTGCTAAATATTCACATTCTTCTCCCCTCAGAGAGAAGTTAACTGTGCCCTGAAAACCAGGGAAATTCAAAGACTTTTATTTCCAAAGGGAAAAATAGCATATACATTCAAATGATTCCCTTAAGTGACTACCCATTTTTAAGAGGATTCAAAATATTTTTAAGTTCCTGTATATATGGATATCAAGTAATAACCTTCCCCACAAAAAGGATGTAAGTGACATTAAACAAACTATCAATGACTCACTTTCAAAGTAACTGTCAGAGAATATCAGAGAAATCAACACAGATCTGTGTGTATGTATATATATAGTAGAACCTCTGTAAGTTGACCCCTCAACCAACTATAATAAACTGGTCAACACACAGACAGAGGTGGTCAACATAATGAAGTAGGCCTACTGTACACTGAATATGTGTGGAACATGTCTGGTCTATGAAAATTAGGTCAACTTAAGGAGGTAGTCAACGTAGGAAGTATGCTGATGGCCTCAGATAGCCAATGCTATTTATAATGGTGGCTAAGCAGGTAAGATATCCAAAGTGCCTTCTGTATCACAGCTCTCACCACATCTAAAACAATTTTAGTGCCAGATATTTTTAATTATTACCAGAAAAAATGAAAATTTAGGTAGAATTTAAACTAGTAGTATATGTTTACTAGAGTAGCCTATGAGAAAGCCATCTTCTAAACTACTAAATCAAGCAATGGTCTATTACCCACCCAACCACCAAAGAAAGCTCCTTACTGTTGTATTCATGATTCCCGTGCCATGTGTTCGAATTGAATTAGCAATATGCCGAATGTTAATAGTATTCAAATGTTTGTTATTGCTTGTTCGTTCAATAAAAATCTGCGACAAAACAAATTTATACTTAATAACACAACGGATAGCAAACACTGATCAAAGAGTCATCTGAAGAAAACTTGAGAATCTATTTCATTAAAGACAATTTACTTTAAAAGAGATTCAAGAAGACTGTACAGGCTGAGTATACCTACTCTGAAAATCTGAAATCCAAAATGGTACTCTGAGCATTCCTTTGAGCAGTAAGTTGGGGCTCAAAGTTTGGCAGTGTCCAACCCCATGGGCTGCATGCTGATTTTGTGAGGTCTTTTTTTGCTTCTCTGTGCTGTCAGGTATTACAAGTACACACGGAAGCCTTTTATTTTTTATTTTGCTAATCAGCTTTCATTAGTGTTTGTAAATTTAATGTGTGGCCCAGTACAACTCTTATTTTTCCAACATGCAGCAGAGGAAAAAGAAGGTTAGACATCTTTGTGGGGTTTTGGAGTATTATAGATTTTCGATTTTCAGATTCAAGATGCTTAACTGGCAAGTAATACAAATATTGCAAAATCCAAAAAATTCTGAAATGCAAAAATACTTCTTCCAAATATTTCAGATAAGCAATATATATTATCAAAACAAATGAACAAATAAGGATCTCTAAAGAATTATTTCATGTATTTTATTCACTTTCACCTTTGAAAATCATTTCCTTCCCTCAGTCTTCCCATTAGATAGTAGTAGAACTTCTGTAAGTGGACCACCCAAGGGACTGTAACAAACTGGTCAACCTATGGAGGTGTGGAGGTGGTCAACCTAAGGAACCAGGCCTACTCTACTGATATGGACATGTTAGGCATTTCTGGTCTATGAAATTAGGTCAACTTAAGGAGGTGGTCAATGTAGGGAGTGGTCAACTTGGAGGTTCTACTGTGTATCTATTCCCATTAAAATAATTTCTAAAAATCCACTCACCTGATTATTGAGATTATAGAGGTATCGAGACACAAATATATGAATGTTTCTCATAATTTCCAAAACATCAAGGCCCTACAACACAATCCACACAGAAATGCATTAGGTCAAATAATCAATTAAACTTGAATCAATACAGTAACCTGTTGATTATATTAGCTTTCCTTATATTTTTAGGTTTTAAAGAACTCTATAAAAGGTATTGCTAAAGGTTAAAAGCCTCTAACATGTACAGTGACGATGGTCTCCTGGGGTGAGCCTGGCTGCTTACTATTTTCTCCCTTTTGTGTAGACATGGACAGGTAAATTTAAATATTCAAAGATGCATGACTCACAAGCATTTCCTTACCATCCTTGAGAATATCTGTCTTCTGGATCCTCTCTACATCTTTTTTACAAAGTAAACTAAAGCCCAGATTCTAAAAGACAGGATATTTTGTAATATTATAAAACACACACACTGTTTTGGGTATTCTGCATGGTTCTTTATACATAATCCTAAAAAGTGAAGCTTTATTCTTTTAAATTCCACAGATAAAGAAAATGAACCTAATGGACTTCTTTGAGATCAAATAGCCAGGAAGAGGCACTGGGATTTTAGAAAGTCTAATTCCAAATTTTCTTGCTTCTTCTGATCACACCAGACCCCTTTTAATGTGTAAGTTAGCTATTAAAACTCTCTCATTCTTCAGATATTATTCTAATACCCAATGGTATCATACAAATTATTCCACAGCTTGTCTAATTAGGGCTTAAAGTAGCATCACAATACTTCTTTGAGTGAGTTTGTATTTTAACTTTTACACTAACCTAAAAACGTTTATGCATTTTTTTCTCCCACTAGACCATAAGTCCATGAGCCAGAACTGTTTCTATTTAACTTTGTATCTCTTCACATAGTGACTACCATGCTTTAAATATTAGATATATAAATGAATGAAAGGATATACAAATTAATACCAGAAATAATCCCTATATGCAGCAGGATAAAGGAAAAATGATGATGATTCTCAAATTTCAAAACTGAATAAATGTTTTTTTAATAAGCATTATCTGGATTATCTTACAAAGAATTCCACACAAATTAACTAGATAACATAAGCTTTTACTCTCATTGCCACACAGTAAATTAGCTAATTTAATTAGCAAAGCTAAATGCTTCTTTGCATTCTCATTGTAGGTACAAATACAAAATCATATAAATTTAACCACTTTCCCTAAGATATTAAAGTTTATATACTATGCCCAGTTTAAAAATCCTTAACTGCGACCTTGACTGAACTTCTCACAATTCTACAGAAGTCACCTCACTATCCTAAAATGTTTCTGAAAAGCTGTACATAAATCTAAATGTATTTCAAATGCTCAAGAGAAGGCCAGGGTGTTAAACAAGAAGCCTGTGTTAAATTCTTCATAAGGCAAATTAGCAGTATAAATATTTTTATTCTTATCAAGTATGATATTTTATATAGCAAATATTTTCCTAAGAAATAAAAACATACTAAATGACTAAAGAACCACTACTACACTACAGTCCGAATATGCTAGAAACATTGTATACTATACCTGTTCCAAAGTCTGACTAGGAAGATGTGCCTCTGTCATAACTAATCCATAACGCTGAGTAGCCAAATTTCTCATTTCACTATAAGTGGCCCAGTCATGAAGAGCTACTGTTGTTAGATTGTAGAAAGTCTTGTCTAGGTAGTGAGTTACATAAGCTAAAAAAAGAATCCAAAACATTTTTGATTCATGAGACAGTAGAAAAGGAAGAGAAATGAAACTAAAAAGGAAGTAACTTTTTAATAACTAATAACTAGTCTCTGACATCAAATCCCTTCCTTAAGGAACGAAGAAACAGACATGAAGAAACATAAAGGAATTAAAGAATAAACACAAAAGGATATCGTCTAAGTTTTATTTTGTTCTTTAATAGCTAGGATTAAAAATATATAGAATATGACTCTAAGAAGAAAAAGAGAACACTCACCTCGAATGTCAATGAAACGATTGAAAAATCGAATTGGATTCAGAGAGAAAAAAAGGGCCAGGTCTTTCATGCCAACTCTGAAAGGGTTTCGGTCATCCAGTTTCAGATGAGTATGCACAGAAAGTCGCAGATCCTTCTCTATTTCTTTGCACAATTTGTCCAGCAAATGCTATTCGCAAAAGATTTGATACTTTAAATTTTCAAAATGATACTCCAATTGTAATATTTTCCTACCTGTCTATGCTCTGACCTTTAAGAGTCTTAAATAAGTACACTGATGAAAAAACTGTCAAACTGATTTAAGAGTCTAAATACTCGGCTCAGCGCGCCTGTGGCTCAGTCGGCTAAGGCGCCAGCCACGTACACCTAAGGTGGCGGGTTTGAATCCCCAGCCCGGGCCTGCCAAACAACAATGATGGCTGCAACCAAAAAATGGCCGGGTGTTGTGGCGGGCGCCTGTGGTCCCAAGCTACTTGGGAGGCGGAGGCAGGAGACTCGCTTCAGCCCAGGAGTTGGAGGTTGCTATAAGCTGTGATGCCATGGCCCTCTACCCAGGGTGATAGCTTGAGGCTCCGTCTCAAAAAAAAAAAAAAAAGAGTCTAAATACTCCATGGTAAAATCTTGTTTTTCTTAGGAAAGTAAAAATAACTTTGTTCTCCATTTTAAACCAATTTTTTTATTGTTGTTAGCTAGAGAGTA
>CAUYQV010198495.1:0-17578 GCA_963574575.1 Galagoides demidoff | reverse complement strand
GAGTGCCATGGCATCACAGCTCATAGCAACCTCCAACTCCTGGGCTCAAGCGAGTCTCCTGCCTCTGCCTCCCAAGTAGCTGGGACCACAGGTGCCCGCCACAACGCCCGGCCATTTTTTGGTTGCAGCCATCATTGTTTTTTGGCGGGCCCGGGCTGGGGATTTGAACCCGTCACCTTAGGTGTATGTGGCTGGCACCTTAGCCACTTGAGCCACAGGCGCCGAGCCACCCTTCTTTTCTTATCCAGAGTAGCTTACTCAATTGATCCATTTGAAGGTGCCAATTGTAGGCAAGTGACTCAGTTCTGAGCCTCCGAAACAGCAACTTGCTGGGTCTTAATATAACTTTAAAGTCACTTTAAATAATGGCCTTTCCTGCAAATAGCTCATGTTCCCATAGCTGTTGGGGGCGCTGGTGGGGGGCCGGGGCAAGAAGATCTGGGACTGTGAATCTCACCTCAGTGTGCACGTTGTTGTCCATGATTTTACAAACAAGATTGCCTATCTTGCTGGAATTTGAAGAGGGTGACTGGTGATAGTCCTGAAATTGCTGGGACCTACAGCCGAGTGTGGATTGACAAAGGTTCTGTCTCCGGTGCCAGAGAGTTAAACTTGAATGACTGTGACCTGTTAGCAGGTTCATAGTCAGTGGTCTACTGCTGACCCTCTTTGCCTCTCACACTCTTCCCATAAGTGAGCAAGCATGTCCTGAGTGTTTGCTGTGTTCCAGGTGCGGTTCTAAGCACTTTTACATTTGGAGAGGAACGTTTAACTTGTCCTTTCACGGGGATTGGTTAAGTGTGAGAGGAACGTGCCCATTGTTGAGGTCTGACTCTGGAGGCTAACTTCTCCACCCAGTGCTTCAGTGCCTCCCTTGGTGGGTGTTACTTCCTCCCCAGAACAGACCAAAGTTGTCAGCTGGAAACTGAATTTCCTTCCACTGGATTTACAAGTCCACCTCCCTCTGCATCCCATCTTCCTTGCTTGCTTTGCTCAAGTCTACTGATTCAAATGTTAACCTCATCCAGAAACACCCTCCCAGCCACACACAGAAATAATGTGTAACCAAACATCTGGGCAGCCTGTGGCCACGTCAAGTTGACACACAGAATCAACCAACACGGTTATCAGCCATGCCTTTCTCTATGGCTGTGTTCAGAATTCCCCTTTGCCTGCCTTTTTTAGAACTATACTCCATGACTAAAGTTTTTCCTTTTTATTTTTCAGCCTCTTGTTATCTACTAACTCCTTTGCTTAGTTAAGTATCTCCTATATTAAGAAAATAAATCCCCCCTCCCCCTGTGTCCACCCAAACCCTTGGACCAACTCCTCACATGTATCTTCCACACTTACTGAAGGAGCCCTGTAAGTTCCTGCTCTTATATACCCACATTGCATTACTGCCCCTCCACAATCTGGTTTTACCACTGGCATCCCTTTGAATCTGGTCTTTCCATGGCCATGGTGGCCTCCATGCCAGTAAATTTAGCAAACACATTTTAGTCCTTATCTTCTTAGCCTATCTGAGCATCTGATAATGCTTCCCACTTCTTACTTGTAGAAACACTTCCTCTGGTTACTCTGGTGCCCCTCCAAAGTCTGTATATACATATATATATATATATATATATATATAGAGAGAGAGAGAGAGAGAGAGAGAGAGAGAGAGAGAGAGAGAGAAGAGATATAGGTATAAATACGAGTGTGTGTATGTATATATATATGCATACACACACTCATACATACATATATATACATACACACACACTGTATCTGCATTGGACTGGGTGTAGAGGACACTTAGAGCCAAATGGCCTCTGAGCAAGATGATTTGCAGCTTGGTGGCGGACTCTCTGGTAACTCATCTGCAGGTGTTTAAGCTTAAACATGTTTTGGGGTCTCATAGAGAGCTGAGCCGGTGGCAATCCTTAAGCACAGAGTCATTGTCCAATACTCCCCTCACCTGTCATGTACCGTCTCAATAAATAGCTACTGCAGAGGTTGTTGCTCGGGGCTGCCCTGTACTTAAGGTTAGCCTACCTCTTGCAAGCTTGTAGTTCTATCCGTGTAACACCTGTTGCCTTTGTGTGGCCACAGGGGCAGGGTGATAGGAGCTGGGACAATTGGGTTCTCCAGAAAAACAGAAACAATAGGGTAGAGATAAAGGTATAAATATATGAGTGTGTGTGTGTGTGTGTGTGTATGTATGTACATATATATATACATCTCTACCCTATTCTTTTCCAAAGGAGGTGGGTCATAGGTGGAACCTGTGGCTCAAGGAGTAGGGCACCGGTCCCATATACTGGAGGGGGCAGGTTCAAACCCCTGGCCCCAGCCAAAGACTGCAAAAAAACCCAAAAACAAACAAACAAAAAAACAAAGGAGGGGCATCAGAAGGTCAGTATCTGCATTAGACTGGGTTCTCCAGAGAAACAATCAGGTAGAGATATAGGTATAGATATGTGAGTGCGTGCGTGCGTGTGTGTATATACATATATATGTACATATATAATACATATATGTATATATACACACACGCACTCATATATATACACACACACATACTCATATATTTATACCTTTGTCTGTACCCCATTGTGTCTGTTTCTCTGGAGAACCCAGTCTAACGCAGATACTGACCTTCTTATCCCCCTCCTTTGGAAAACAAACCCCTCTTTTTCTTTTGGAAACTTCCCCTACCTTGCTGGTGGGGCTGTCCATGGAAAGGCTGCCTCCACCATCCACCACTTGGTCTGGCTCAAACTCCTGGTTAGGCGGATGCTTGTGTCTTTCTCCTTGTTTTCTACTCCTTGTTTCCATGTGTATAGGATCTTGGTTCCCAAAGTGTGGCCCCTGGGCCAATGGCATCAGCACCCTTTGGGAAGGTGCTAGAAATGCAGGTTGTAAGCCCCTCCCCCCTGCAGACTCACTGGGCCAGAGCTCTGGGTGGGGCTCAGCAATCTCTCTTACTGAGGTTCCCAGGTGGCTGTGATGTGCAGTAAAGTTTGAGAACCACTGCATTAGCCTAGCATACCTATTTCTTGTTTTTGTTTTGTTAGGTTTATTGAAGTTTATAAACAGTAGTTTTGCTTTTTTAGATATATAGTTCTATGGATTTTAGCAGATTTATACTATACAGTCAAGTAGTCACTATCATTAACAAGACATTGAAGGATTGTATCACTCCCCCAAAGTTTCTTCATCCTCTTTTGTCTTTCATCATCTCTTCTTATATTCCTGTTCCTGGCAGCCACTGATCTGGTTTCTGTTCTTATTGTTTTGCCATTTCCAGAATATCATATGGTGTGTAGCCCCTTGAGACTAGCTTCTTTCACTTAGCACAGTGCTTTCGAGGCTTATCTGTGTTGCTGTGTGTATCAGCACCATGCTTCTCTTTATTGCAGAGTAGCATTCCTTTATGTGGTGAGTTGAGTTTGTTTGATTGCTTACCAGTTGATGGAGCATTGGATGGTTTTCAGTTTTTGGTGACTATGAATAAAATTTCCATGAACATCCACATGTGATCTTTGTTTGGACACAGATCTTCATTTCTCCGGGGTAAATACTGAGGAGTGAGATTGCTGGTTCATATGGTAAAAGTGAGTTTAACTTCTTAAGAAACAGTCTCTCAATGTGACTATACTGCTGTGCTTTCCCATCAGCAATGGATACTTCCAGTTCCTACACGTTCTCTTTAGCACTCGGTATTGTCAGGGTTTTAAGTTTTAGCCATCCTAATAGAAGTATTTCTTGAATTTTTTTTCTGCCTCATTATTCCTCAGGGTGTGGTGGAGGGTGGTAAGGCCAGTGGAGAGGTGAATCACCCCAAGGTAGGTACATTTGGGAGGAGCCCCATGTGGCTTGGGTCTATCCTCCCATCTTCTACCTGCAGAGAAGGAATGTTGGAATGAGAAGAGCATAATGATGCCACATGGCAAGCTTAGCTAGGCACATTGTGTTCCAGGCTGTGCCCTGTCTGGGACAGCTGCCAGTTGTTCAGTGTTGCCTATGGCTTGGGTAACCTTTATTCTTAGGTGCAATATCAAAAACCCAATTTTTGCCAAACATTTAAGTCATGTCTCCAGTATAACTTTTTCCCACCTTTAAGTCTGACATGTGAACTCTGTCTGGCTCTTATACTCATCTCTCAATCGATTCTAAATTTGGGATGGGGAAAGAGTTGTCTTAGTCTGTTCAGGCGGCTATATCAGAATACTATAGAAATTTGTTTCTCACATTTCTGGAGGCAGGAAAATCAGGCAGGAGATCAGTCTGCTGGGAGCACTGGTGTCTGCTGAGGGCTCACTTCCTGGTTCACAGATGCCTTCTCCTCACTGCTCTCACACAGTGATGGGGCAAGAGAGGTCTCCAGGGTCTCTTACATAAGGACAGGAATGCTGCTCCTCAGGGCTTTGCCCACATGACTGTATCATCTCCCCAAAGTCTTGCATTTTCTTACAATTGCCCTGGAGATTAGGTTTCAAGTTTTAATTTTACATATTTTGGGGGGGAGGGACAAAAGTAAGGGGAGGTGTCCTGGCCTTTATGATTGGTTTGGAGTGGGTAAGACTGGATGGACCTGCTGGGAGCTCTCTCTGCCATATTGTCCATAGGTCTCAGCTGAGAATGAAGCCAACACTGGGGAGGCTGGGCTGAGAGATGGAGGGAGGAAAGAATGGGAGCAGCTGGGGTAGAGATGACATTGCTCTAATCCCTTGGTATACCTGAAATATACTACATATTCCATCCCCTAATTTTCTTAGCTATGGTGCACTAGTAAATCCCCTCTTCTGGTTGAGTCAATTTGCACTGGGTTTCTGTTCTCATAAAGAGTCAATCGAGCATACGTGGGTAAGAATGTGGGCCCTGGAGATAGCCACCTGAGGTACTCTGCCATTTACTAGTTTGTGACCTTGGGACAGTTACTTAATCTCTCTGTATCTTAGTTGCCACATCTACAATACAGAGATACTAACATGGTATTGCAATATGAGGTATTGTAAGGGTTTTATGAATTAACACCTGTCATCTGCTTAGAACTGTACCTGGCACATAGAATGTTCTGAATATATGTGTTGGCTGTGCTTTATTATTATTTTGAGACAAGGTCTCACTCTGTTGCCTGGACTGGAGTGCCATGGTTTCAGCCTAGATCATAAGAACCTCCAACTCCTGGCTTCAAGCTATCCTCCTGCCTTAGCCTCCTGAGTAACTGGGACTGCAGGCACCTACTCCCATGCCTAGCTAATTTTTTCTGTTTTTAGTAGAGTTGGGGTTGCACTCTTGTTCAGGATGGTCTCAAACTTCTGAGTGCAAGCGATCCTCCTGTTTCGGCCTCCCATAGTGCTAGGATCATAGGCATGAGCCACTGTACCTGGCCTTAATGTTGACTGTTATTAATATAACCACATTTCTAGTTTCCTCTTGCCTCTCTGGGCTTTTTTTTTGGTTGTTGTTGGAATCTTTTGAGTCTCTTATCAATCAAACATTGGTGGATCCTCTGGTCTCTCTCCTAGACCTTCTCCTTTTTACTGGCATAGCCTTCTATGGCTTTGGCTACTACTATATACTGACAATTGCCAAATGTATTATCCCCAGGCTTAATGTCTGTCTTGAGATTCAGACCCAAATATCCAATTGCTCATTTGCTATCTCTAATTAGATGCTATATTATTTTTCTATTGCTGCACAACAAATTGCCATATGCTTAGTGTCTTTAACCAACACATGCTTACTGTGAGACAGTTTTCATGGGCTAGAAATCTGGACATGGCTTAACTAGGTCTTCTACCTCTACTGGGCTGTGTTCTCATCTGGAGGGTCAACTGGGGAAGAACCTGCTTCCAAGCTCACTCAGGTTGTTGGAGGAACAAATTTCCTTGCAGTATGTAGTATAACTGAGGATCCTAATGTTTTTCTGGCTGTTGGCTGGTGACTATCCTCAGGTAATAAAGGCTACTTATGGTTCCTCCTCATGAGGCCTTTCCCAGGATGGCTGTTCCCTTCATCAAATCCTTTGGAGATCCTCCAGTTCCAGCTGGATGAGAGCATTTCCTGGAATGTCTGGGGAGCAGCTGGCGGCCCCTCCACAGGGTGGACAGAGAGGGATGCTCTCAGTGAGTTTACACAATTATATGTACTGTGTTCTCATCTAGAGGCTCAGCTGGGAAAGAATCTGCTTCCAAGTTCACTCAGGTTGTTGGAGGGACCTGAGTTCCTGGTCAGAAGGGAATCATGGGTCCTGCCCACACTCAAGGGCAAGGGACTATCCAAGGGTGTGAGCACCGGGAGGTGGGACCATAGGGGCACCCCGGTCTGAGTGCCACACATGTCCATGAGCATCAGTATGCCCCATGCAGGGTTTCTCTCCTTCTTACCACTCTGCTGTTCTAATGCAAATAGCATCACAGTTCAAACCAAAGGCCAAGAGGGCATCCTGATTGTTTCTCCTAACCAGCCTCTCATACAATCAACCCTCAAATGCTATTGATTTGCCTCCTAAATTCTTCCTGATTCCTTTATTCTCTCCAGTGTGGTTACAACAGCTGCCTGCTTGCCTTCATTCTTTTCTTTCTGCAGTAGCCAGAGACATATTGCCCAAATGTAATTCTGATTATATTGTACAAATACAATGTACTGCAGACTGTAATCATTTTTCATCAACCTTAGGAAGTGGCCTAAATGCCTTAATGGGGCTTATCAGACCCTTTGTCATCTGGCTTTGCTCCCCTTCCAACCTCTCCCATTTCTGGGAGTCGTTTCTTTGCCTGGAACAATCTTTCCTTCCCTTTGGTTGTTAGTCCCACTCATGAGCCAGGCATCAGCTTTTGTGCCATTCCCTTTGGGAGGCCTTTCCTGACTGCTTGCCTACTTAGCACCCCCCACCATAAGCTTAGTACCCTGGACTTCCATATTCCAGACACTCAAGCACACAAAATGGTCATTTCTTGTTCACTCATCCTTATTCTCCTCTAAACTATAAGCTCTGTGAGGTTGGGGGGACATCCCCTGGGCCAGCCCCATGCTTTCAGTGCTATGAACCTGAAAATAATGTCAAGTGAAGAAAATGATAGATGCAACTTTGGATCTCAGCCTACCCTTAAAAATATTCCAACTCTTCCCTTACAGCAACATCCAGTGTTCACTCCTGGTGGGCTGTACTCCAATTGGCAGATTTCTTTAAATCAAAAGTAATATATTAATAGAGGCACCTTTGCTTCAGGTAATATTTCTTTCCTATTATGGCCAGTCCAGTCTCAAGACATTTCTTTGCTACTAATATACTCCATTGACATTAGCACTGGGACATCACCTAATTCCTCGTTATGCAGTATCCATCTTTTTGCTGTATAACTGGAATTTTGTAAAAATAGCTGACCAACTGCACTACATATAGTTGTGTAAACTCACTGGGAGCAGCCCTCTCTGTCCACCCTGTAGAGGGGCCCACAGCTGCTCCCAGACATTCCAGGAGATGCTCTCATCCACTGAGAACAGAAGGAGCATTTGTTTCCTGAGCCCACTTTGGAGGGACAGCTGAGGCTCAGCCCGATCCAGCCAGGTCAGCCTGCCCCTGGGCCTGTGTCTGGCCATCAGGGTCTAGTTTTATACAACACACAGTTGAGCTTCACTGACAGGTGTGAAGTATGTCCTTTCTAGCCCATCTAGTTCATTTCTGCCTGCAGGGGTGAGTCAAACTCACTTAGGACCCCAATTAGCATGTCATGTTGGTGTGTATGTGTGTGTCTCTCTGTGAGAGAGAGAGAGACAGAGAGAGAGAAAGAGAGGACTTAGATGCAGAAATAAAGGGAAAGAGAGATACTCAGTGAGAAAGGGAGAAGTAGAGAAACAGAAGGAAACAAAGAGAAAGGCAGAAATCTGGGGAGCAGAGAGATGGACAGAAAAGAGGGTTTGTGAACTCATGCAGATGGGCACTCTTTGTGGCCTTTTAGTTGGATTAAGTGCACACAGAATGGAAAATGGGACAGTGTCGAGTGTCAATCCCATCTGGAGGGCCATGTGTGAAATCAGGACAAAGCAAGCATCTACAGATGTGGTCATTAGTATATTCTTAATGGGCCAGCAGTGGATTCTGGGAGGGAGCTGGCCTGGGGCAGGATAAAACTGAGAAACCTGTGTGTCTACAGCAAGAGGTGTGCTCCGTGGCCCTGGTCAATTCTCTCTACACATGCGAGGATGGGTAGATGGCAGAGTGACCCCCATGATATTGGGGCTAAGATGGCCTTGGATGTGAGGGCCAGTTCTACATGGAATGAAATCATTCTCTGGAATATTTAGGGGAGTTCCTAGCATACAGATGCATGGATACCCAAGAAAAACCCAAGATAAAAAAATTTTGGACCATTGACTTCAGAACTCTAAATAGGACTCTAAATAGGACAGAACTCTAAGTGTGTATAAACCATGCAGCACTCCTTATGCTCCTTATGGTCCTCACAGCACCCTTCCATGGTAGATACTGTTATTCCTTCATCACCAATGAAGTTATGAGGTATAGAGAAATTAACCAGCTTGCACAGTGCTGCTCCACTAGAAGGTGGCTGGGCTTTGAAGCCAGGAATTGGGTTAAAGGATCAGTGCTCTTTACTATGCCATCCCACCAACTGGAGTTAGCGCTCAGACTAAATCCAGTTATTTATTCAGGGCCCTTTTAAGAAGGACAGCAGAGGCTGTGGAGTAGAATGCATAAGAATTGACTTCCTGCCTTGGATCTGCCATCTCTAGCACTGAGATTTTGAGACGAGCTGTGTAAGCTTCAACTGAGGGCTATGACTATGTGCACGGACTCTGGAGCTAGACCCAGTTGGCTTACCTGACCTCCTTGCTTCTTACCAGCCAGGTGCCCTTGGTCCTTTACTTAGCCCATCCAAGACACAGATCTTTCCTCTATAAAACAAGGACAAAATACAGGGCTGTCTTCATGGGATTGTTAGGGTTAAATAAGGTTATATATTTAATGTGCCTGGCATGAAGTAAGTCTTCCATAAATGTTACCTGTTATTATCTATCAAATAGTAGCCCTTCCTATTTATATACTTACTGATGGAATGACGTAAGATGGTGAGTGTGAAGTTCTTTGTAAACTTTTATGCAGTGTTGGAAGGTTATGAAAAGCTGGCTGAGTGTAAGGTGCATCTGTAAGGTATGGGAATTAATAACTTTGGCAGATAGAGTGTCAAGGAGGCTAGGATGGGCTGGGCATGGGAGGGCCCGGGAGGCAGAGTAGACAGTGACTATGATACCTGATGGAATATGTAGGGTCCCACTAAAGAACCCTGCACCATGCTCTGGGATCCAGTATAGAATGGTACCAGAAATGGCTTTTGAAAAGGATGAGGGCATGATCTATTCAGTGCCATACTGAGTGTCTACTCTTGCTAGGCATTGTGCTGAGAGCTGGAGGTGTAGCCATGAGGAAGATACTCATGGTACTCAGGAAATGGTCTTTGGGATGAGACTACAACTGGGGAGCTTGGAAGTTCATTTAAAGAGAAGAAGAGCAGAGACATAAAGATGAAAAAAGACAGGTAAGCTTTGCAAAGCATCCCAGAGTCCCCTATGATGGTAGGAAATTTGCCAAGTAATAGAAGGTGAATCCAGAAAGGGTGTTTGAGGCCGAATTTGGGCAGTCTGGGATTGAAAGGTAGTGGGGGGCCACTGAAGGACAATAATATACTTGTAACCACATGAAGGGCACTCTCCATTCCAAATTGATAATAGTGCAAATTATTTTATGTAGTATAGAGATCGTGTCTTAAACATAGACAATAGTCTATCCCATAAAACAAATCTACTGAAAACATTTTCAGGGCATGAAAATGTACATCTAGTCTTTGAGAGTGATATTAAGTATTAAGTCAATTGCAATAAACCAGCAATTTGCACTTTTCACAGATTTAGTACACATACATGTGCACTCATGCACACACACACGCACTAGTAGATTGAACTTAAAAGTCAGTTCTACATTTGGGGGTATTTACATGTGTCATTTTCTCTTTCAGTTCAAAATTTAATGTGCCAATATATAAAATTTAAGAATAAATGTATATGGCAGGGTAATTGTTCAAGAATTAAACTATATGCCAACAGAACATTGGCAGGCTTTAATTCCTGACATTTGAGGCTCTTGCTCTTGCAATGTTTCTGTGCAGTAAAAAGACAGATTGAAAATCATTGCAAATCAAAGTGATGCTTTCAACCTCTGAAACAACGCTAGCTTGTCTTCTTCTACTTTTCATCTATTTACATAGATCCATCAACCAAATTCTGAACTCTTTTTTAAGAGTAATGTTGAGTACAAAGTCAGGAACACCCTCCTGCCGCCAAATTGCTTTGCCCCTCTCTCCTTCAGTTCACACCCTGTGTCCTCCCCCTCACCCTCTCAAGAATACATTTCTCTTTAAAGATCTAGAAGCTTAAGCCAGTGGAATAAAAGCCTTAAAAACAAACTAACTACTGCTAAACAGAACAGAACTTCTAAGTAGGGACTGACCTCTTCTTGCCACTGTCCCTTTCTCATGAGTTTCCATGTATAACAGCAATTCTGCTGGCAGGTGGAGAAATGTGTTTTCAGGTGTTTGTGCTGTGCCTGAAGTGTCTCCTGTCTAGATCTGAACTTAGCTGTGTATTCCTTTGAGGTAGAAGGTCTGCTCTTGGCATCCGTGGGGCCAAATGGCCTCAGCTAGAGATAGCCCCAGGTGGGAGGGTGGAATCACCTGTCATTTGTGGGTATGCATGTGGTGCAGTGGTTCACTCAACTCTAACTGGCTGCGGCTCTGTTCTGATGCATGATCAGACACCATTCCCGTTTGCAAGAAATAAGGGCTCTGCTGACCTTCGTTTTACTAACCACAGCTGTCCAGGACTTGAAATAAAAACCCTGTGTAGGCAGGGTCTTGGTTTGGTATATGTTTTGTTGTCTGTTATTTGTATTGCAAATTAATAGCGCTGACTGAGCCCACAGTTAAATACATCTGCCTGGGGTTTGGGTTAGTAATTCACAATATGTTTTTATTCATTGTTGCTTTAATTAGGGCTTGGGATTCTTTTTGACTCTTTCCAAAGTACAGGTGGTTTTCTGACTATGCTAAATGATAAATTCTAAGGAGGGGAGGTAGTTAGGCATTGTTTTCCTAGCTGTGGTTACACCTAGGCCCCAGGCAGCTTCTGAATTAAGCAGCCTGCAATGGATTGGAATGCCTGGGGGACTTCACTTAACTCCTAGTTCTCCCATCTGTTTTCAGTGCCCTGCCACTGGGTGGGGGCTCCCATTATACCCAGCTGTGCAGCAGATGTACTTTTTGTATCCTGGGAGGTAGCAGTAGGGTTCAGAGTAGGTCAAAAAGTTAATATGTCAGTGTTCTGAAGGGTGATGAGTGTATAAACTTGGAAATGTTAATAAAGATGATTTGAATTTAGATTTTTTAAGAATAAAAGCATTCTTTTATATATCTGCAATAGATAACAATTAAATAAGTTACACATGAGTCATCAAAATTAGAGCAAGGGCAAAGACCTATTAGATCATCTAGCTGATTCCTCAGCGAGTGCAGAATTATTCCCCATAGCATTTTCAGGGATGCTTTGTACAGTTTATTTTGAAAGACCTGAGCAATTGGGGCCTTCAATTATTTCCATAGGGAGATACTTTCCCTTATTTAAGGCCAGAGTGTTTTTCTCCTTAGCCTAATATTCAAGCTAAAAAAAATGTCTGTGTGGTACATGGAAAGCCATTTGCACAATGAGGCTGATCAGAGGTAGAAATTGTACCTGCTGGTCTCCCAGAAAAGTGTGAATGCACTTGCTGTTCTCCCCTGCACTCTGATCGCTGTTTTTATACTTAAATTCGCATTTTCCTTGGAAGTGGCAGTACTGAAGTATCCATTGGAAACCCATTGGAAGCCTTCCTATTTCTGATATCACTATCACAAACCAGTCAGGGTAACATTTCACCTCTTACTTTGAAACTAGGAGGAAAAGACAATTTTGAATGAATTCTGTTTAGACTGTCCATGTTGTCAGGCGAAGAATACTCAGTCATCCAGGAAATAGCAACTGCTTAGAATTCCTCTCTCTTTGGAACAGACTGGCATTGTCTTTCCTCGGTTGTTTGTACTGGACAGGCTACTGATTGTGTGCACACATGACCTGCGGCTGCCAGACAGACACTCAGCCTTCAGATTCTCAATAACGGGAGGCCTGGGGCTGCAAGACCAGTGCTAGCAGGGGCTGTGCACCCAAGGCTTCCTGTGGAGTTGTCACTGCTTGTGTCAGAGTGCCCTTGCAGGGCAGATTTTGGTTCTAAAAGGTCAGATTTTGGAGGGTTACAGACTCTGAAAGAGACTAATTGCATACATTTCCAGAACTCAAGAATGCTCAACTAATGCTCCCCTCCCCTCGCCTTCCTTAGAGTTCAGTCAATGTGCCAGGCAATGAGTTCAGAATGAAGAACAAAGAACTAAGCCTCCTGCCTTGGAGGGTCTTGGAAAAGGGCAAGGCAGGCAGGTGTGGGAATAATTTTGCAGCACTTGAGTAAGAGCTATGCTATAGATAAGCAGGGCCAGGACACAGGGCAAGGGAATGGCATTCAAGCAAGTCTGGTGTTGGAAGTTTCCCAGGGAAGCTGAACTTAAGGATAGGTGCCAGGAAAGGAAGTGCAAACAAGACAAAGATTAACAGAGGTGAGGCAGAGAGGCATGGGAAGCAGTTCAGATGTGGTGGGACAGGGTGCAGGTGTCGTACCTGGGAAGCCCTGCTTACCTCCCAACTTCAGCAGTCTGTGGAAAGGGCTTGCTGTCCTCGTTTTGCAGTTGGGGATATCATGGTTCAGAGAAGTGAGGTGGCTTCTCCAAGGTCCCACGGCCCAGTGGGAGAGCTAGGATTTTAAACTAAGTCTGTTTTAACTCTGTGACAGTGCTGTCTCTGGTGAAAAAGGCATGCTGGAGTATAAATTCACGGTAGGCATACAGAAGGTGGCCACAGGAGCTACAGCCCTGGGGAGCTCCCAAAGTGGCCATAACTTTCTGTTACCTAACTCATACAGGACAGAAGCAGGGACTCCTGTGCCTTACTTCATGGGAGAGAAGAATTTGGTTCTGACAGAGTTCATCAGCTCTTATAATTACTCAGAATGACTCAAGTTTTGGCAAAACAAGTGTTGTCTGCGGACTGACCACGCTGACAAGGGCTGAGTCAGCTGGGATGGTGGAGCCGCACTGAGTCTGAGGCCATAGTCAAGGCAAGTATGGAGGTTTGTGGTCACAGCTTTCTAACAGGCATGTGAAATATGGGGAAGCCATGGGAACATTCTGGGCCTCAGCATTGGGGGAGGGCGAGGAAGACAAAGGAGCAGCAGACACAGAAGACACATGTATCTTGAGAGCATGTATCAAACATGGGCGCTACTTCCACTGGAATGAGGGCCTGATTATTCCTCATGCCTTACTCACCCCTTACTCTGTTATTTCTGCCACAGCTACTCTGTTGTTACAGCACAGAAGTAGCCTAGACTATCTTAAATGAATGAGCATGGCTGTGTCCCAATAGAATTTTGTAGTACTGTCTTGATCCTTTTCAGCTGTATAACAAAATACCATCCACTGGGTGGTTTATAAGCAATTTATTGCTCTTAGTTCTGGAGACTGGGAAGTCCAAGATCAAGGCACTAATAGATTCAGGGTCTGAGGAGACCTTGTTTCCTGATTCATAGATGTTTGTGTCCTTGCTGTGTCCTTCCATGGTAGAAGGGGCAAGGTGGTTCTCTGGGACCTTTTTTATAAGGGTACTGGTCCCATTCATAAGGGCTCTGTCCTCATGGTGTAATCCCTCCCAAAGGCTCCATCTGCTAATACCAGCACATTGGTGATTAGGTTTTCAACATGTACATGTTGTGGGAGGTGGGGTGGGGGAAATGACGTAAGCATGCAGATCATAGCAAGTACCAAAATTTGAATTTCATGCAGTTTTCACTTACCACAAAATATTATTCTTGTGATTTTTTTCAATCATTTAAAAAATGTAAAAAATGATCTTAGCTCACAGCTGTACAAAAACAGGTGGTAGGCTGGATTTGGCCACAGAATGCAGTTTGGTAATGGTTGACTTTGGCAAAAGAGAGGTTGCTTCTAGTTAGACAAGTTCTTAGATCATCGATCTGATCCATTATATTATGCTGATTTTATAATGCAATTATTAGGAACCAACTCATCTCCAACTTTGCATGGCATACTTCACTTTGCTCCTCTTCTTTTCCATGCCTCCTTCTCATCATATAATGACCACATTTGTCTCTAGACTTGATTACCTTATATGTGAGGGTTAAATGATGTCATGTGGGAAAAGAGTGCCCAATCATATGAGTTTTCATTTCTCTTTTCCCCTAAGTTTGTGCTTGAAATCTGCCATCAACAGAGGCAGACCTTGATGGAAATGGGGGTGCTGCTTAACTTTTTTCTGAGACATAGTCCAGCCATAATCTATCCTGATTAGTAAACAGTTTGCTCCATAATCCAACCTGGTAAGTAATTCCTTTTGCTTATGACGAGTGGTATGGGGAAAAAATATGAAAAGTGCTCTATAGAAATATCAATGACACTAGTAGCTCCCCCCAGAAAAACCTTAACCTGTGCCCACCAGGGCCAGGGGACATATCTTGAGAATGCCAACTCTTCTACCAATACCCATATATAGCACCTATTAGCTCTCTTCTTGCTGTGTATAGATGTCAATCATTTATCTGGCTCTTAATCCCATCTCAGGAAATAAATTTCAATTCCACTACATATTTAAGAGAAATGTATGTCTTACTGTAGATATTGTGGGAAGTCAGGAGGAAGAATCCACAAGGCATTACACATTGCAACATCTGAATAAGACATCCATTACACATTTCTTTTGACTTTCACAGAGTGTTTCTTTTTTGCCAATTTTCTTGTCTCTCTTTCCTTTCCATCTCAAAATTCTATTTTCTAAGCAATTCAGCTCAACATTTTGTATTTTATTAGCTCATTCTGCTGTTTCTTCTTCCGTGTTTGTCCTTTAGATGTTCCTTTCATAAGGGTCTGTGAGTGGTAAACTGTTTCAGTTATGGTTTTGCTAAAATGCTTTAATTTGCTATTATTTTTGAAAGATAATATGTCTGAGGATACAATTTAGACACATTGTTTTGTAGTTTCACATAATGTATATGGAGCATGTGATTGTTTTTAAACAATTTACCCTGCCTAGGATGGATTATACTTCCTATATCTGAGGAATCACATCTTTCATTAGTTCTAGAATTTTCTTAGCTAGTATCTCTTCAAACAGAGTCCGTCCCCTATTTTTTTCTGTTCTCTTTTGTGGAACTCTATTTTGTTATGTTAAAACTTCTCATCTTTGGCTGGGAGTGGTGACTCATGCCTGTATTTCTATCACTCTAGGATTGCTTGAGCCTCAGGAATTCAAGACCTGCCTGATGAAGAGTGAGACCCCATCTCTACTGAAGAATAGGAAAACTAGCCTGGCACAGCCGCAGGCACATATAGTCCCAGCTACTCTGGAGGCTGAGGCAGGAGAATTGCTTGAGCCCAGGAGTTTGAATTTGCTGTGAGCTAGGCTGAGGTCATGGCACTCCAGTCCAGGTGACAGAATGAGACTCTGTCTCAAAATTCTTTCTGCCCTTGCTCTTACTGTTTTCAATTTTCTTGTCATTTTGTACTGTGTTCTGTATTCTCTTAAGATTTATCTTTAGTTCATTAATCCTTCCTTTGTTCATGTTTATTTTGGTGTTTCACCTGTCTATCAGTTTGTCTATTTACCCACCTATATATCTTTCTATCTACACATGTACATACGTATATGTAGTTTATTATATATATATATATAAAAAATTTTAATTAGATGTAGTTTAATTTCAATAAATTCTATTTGGTTCTTTGTTAAATTTGTTTATTTATTTATTCATTTATTTTTGAAACAGAGTCTCCAGCTGTCACCTTGGGTAGAGTGCTCTGGTGTCATAGCTCACAGCAAGCTCCAACTCTTGGGCTCAAGTGATCCTCTTGCCTCAGTTTTTTATTTTTAGTAGAGATGGGGGTCTCACTTTTTGCTCAGGCTGGTCTTAAACTCGTGAGCTCAAGTTGTCCAACTGCTTCAGCCTCCCAGAGTTCTGGGATTACAGGCATGAGCCCACCACACCCAGCCCCTGTTTATTTATTTATTTTTATTTTTTGATATTTTAGAGGAATTTATTTATATTAAAAAAACTTATCAGCAAGTGATTAGAAGCTCACATTCAGATGCCATTTGCAAAACAACTAATTTAGTCTTATTTCTATCATATTTCACATGTGTACTTTGCTCTAAGAATATAAAAATAAAATATTTCTCTCCAGGCCACTTATAAATATTTAAAAAAAAATAAACTTTATGTAATTGCTCTTGAATTTTGGCATGAACACATATTCCTTAAAAATGACAGTAAGAACTTCTACTTTTCTATTTTTCCTTGGTGCCTACTTTAGCAAATGAAATTTACAGTTAACTAAATTTTTTACCACAACTGGCATGCCCTCTTTTTTTTTGTTTTTGTTTTGGTGTGTGCGTTTAGACCTTTATACTCTATACTTTGTAAATTTAACATGTAACCTTGTAAAATGCATCATAGCTGTGAGTCTGGTTCATTCTTCCCTAAAGTTGTATTTATGATCTTGAGTATATAATCTCTTTGTAATGGGTATATTTTTCCACTTCTTAAGTGAGAACAATAATGTCTAACTCCCAGAAATGCTGTGGACATTAAGTTAGATTATAATAGTGCTGTTTACTTAATGTTTTCTATATGTCAGGAACAGGGTTAAGTGCTACATGTGACTCATCTCATTTAATATTTCTTTTCTTTTCAATTTTTTTTATTAAGTCATAGCTGTGTATATTAATGCAGTCATGGGGTACAGTGTGCTGGTTTTATATACAATTTGAAATATTTTCATCAAACTTCTTAACATAGCCTTCATGGCATTTTCTTAGTTATTGTGTTAAGACATTTATATTCTACATATAGAAAGTTTCATATGTACCCTTGTAAGATGCACCATAGGCATGGTCCCACCAATCACCCTCCCTCTACCCAGCCTCTCCCCTCCCCTCCCCTCCATCTCCCCTTTCCCCATATTCTTGGGCTATAATTGGGTTATAGCTTTCATATGAAAGCTATAAACTAGTTTCATAGTAGGACTGAGTACATTGGATACTTTTTCTTCCATTCTTGAGATACTTTGCTAAGAAGAATATTTTCCAGCTCCATCCATGTAAACATGAAGGAGGTAAACTCTCCCTCTTTCTGTATGGCTGCATAGTATTCCATGGTGTACATATACCACAATTTATTGATCCATTTGTGGATCGATGGGCACTTGGGCTTCTTCCATGGCTTAGCAATTGTGAAATTGGGCTGCAATAAAGATTCTGGTACAAATATCTTTGTTGTAGTGCGATTTTTGGTATTCTGGATATACACATAGTAGAAGAATTGTAGGATCAAATGGCAAGTCTATTTTTAGTTCTCTAAGTG
>CAUYQV010198493.1:0-12971 GCA_963574575.1 Galagoides demidoff | reverse complement strand
TAACTATGTACATTAATGCACTTCTGGGGTACAGTGTGGGGTTTTCACATGCAATCTGAAATACTTCCATCAAACTGATCAACACAGCCTTCATGTCATTTTCTCAGTTATTGTTTTAAGAATTTCAACTTCTAAGTCCTATTATTTCAGAAATACATCTCATAAGACTACAGCTGCCATTGAAAGTGATTCTTTCATGGATCTGAGCAAAATGAATTGAAAACCTTCTGGAAAGGATTCACCATTCTAAATGCTATTAAGAACATTTGTTGGCTGGGCGCCTGTGGCTCAAGTGGCTAAGGCCCCAGCCATGTACACCCAAGGTGTTGAGTTGGAATCTAGCCCGAGCCCTCCAAACAACAATGACAGCTGCAAACAACAACAACAAAAAATAGCCAGGCATTGTGGTGGGCATCTGTGGTCCCAGCTACTCGGGAGGCTGAGGTAGGAGACTCACTTGAGCCTAGGAGTTGGAGGTTGTTGTGAGCTACGATGCCACGCACTTTACCCAGGGGGGACAGCTTAAGACTCCTGTCTCAAAAAAGAAAGAAAGAAAGAAAAGCAATTTGAGATGTGTTTCTAAATGCTATAAAAAAATTGTTATTCATAGGACATCCAAGTATCAATATTAACAGCAGTTTGGAAGAAGTTAATTCCAACCCTCATGGATGAATCTGAGGGGTTCAAGATTTCAGTGGGAGAAGTAACGTAATGCAGATGTGGTAGAAACAGAAACAACTAGAAATAGAAGTGGAGCCTGAAGGTGTGGTGAATTACAATCGCATGATCAAACATCAAAGATGAAGAAATGCTCTTGTGGATGAGAAAAGAAAGTAGTTTCTTGAGAAGGAATCTACTCCTGGTGAAGATGCTGTAAACATTGTTGAAATGACAGGAAAGGATTTAGAATATTCCATAAACTTAGTTGATAAAGCAGTGGCAGGGCTGGAAAGAATTGACTCCAATTTTAAAAACTGTCTACTGTGGGAAAAATGCTATCAAATAGCATCTGTGGCATAGAGAAATCTTTCACAAAAGGAGGAGTCAATCAATGTGGCAAGCATCTTTGTCAACGTATTTTTAAAAATTGCCACAGCCATTGCAACCTTCAGCAACCACCACACTAATCAGTCAGCAGCCATCAACACTGAGGCAAGACACTCTACCAGCAAAAGGATTACAGCCCCCTATAGGCTCAGATGATCATTAGCCTTTTGTTAGCAATAAAGTATTTTTAAATTAAGGAGTGTATATTGGGTTTTTAAAGGCATAATGCTATTGCAACTTAATAGACCACAGTATAGTGTAAACATAATTTTTATATGCACTGGAAAACTAAAAAATTCATGTGACTCATTTTATTGTGGTGGTCTGGAACCAGACCTGCAACAGCTCTGAGATTTGCATACCTTCCAAAATCCAAATCTGAGATCTGAAATGCTTCTGACCTTAAGCATTTCAGATTAAGTGATACCCAATCTATATATTGTTAAGTGAAAAAACCACATTCTAAAACTTTATGATGATTTGTTTTTGTTTTTAATTATACAACTGTCAGCGTGTGCCCAAAGACAAATACTAAAGGAATAGTCAGTGGGAGGGAGGAAAATTATGGGACAGTTTCAATTTATACTTTAAGGATTTCTGTAGTTTTATGATTTTTTTCAAAAGCTATTTTTGTTTTTCAAGTCTCACTTTGGCCTATTTTCTAAGAGAACTGGAACCTTTCTCTGGGACATGAAACAGTGTGGGATAAGAATGGTTAGCCCCAAGGTCTGGTCTGTCAGTTCTGGGATATCATGAGGTATGGCCAAAAAAAAAAAAAAAAAAAGTAATATAAAAATAAAAAGAATTTCTCCTCAAATCTTATGCTAAGTTATTTAGAGCTGTTTCACTACTGAAAACATGGAGGTGATGGGGAGGTATGAGAAACCAGGGCAGGTGGTCTCAGATCCTGCAGGCATCTCAAACCATCCCATCTCCACCCACACATCTACTTCAAGGCTGAGTCCAAAGAAAGGACCCACTACCTCTGCAGCTGGCTTTAAGTAGGAGCCATGACATTTATCTGTGGTCATCAAAATCAGCCCCACCAGGCAGTATGATGCAGTTTACTTTAGTGGGTAACACCCCTGGAGCTGGGCTGCCTCTCATTAACTATATGACCTTGCACAAATTTCTTAACTTCTCCAAGTCTCTGTTTTCTCCTCTATAAAATGGAGGTTCATTGATTCAACAAGTAGTTTGTGAATAGCCACCATGTTTCAGATTTATCAAATGCCTACTATGTCAGACAGCAATCCAGCTGCATCAGCAAAACCAAATCAGATGAAAACCCTTGCCGTCAAGGAGCTTTCATTCCAACAGAAGACAGGCAACAAATAAAATAAATAAGTAAAATATATACTATGCCAAGTAGTGCTAAGTGTTACAGAGAAAATAAAGTAGGGAAGAGGTAAGAGGAGTGGTTTGCAGTGGAATACACTCAGAGAATAAGAACCCACCCTTTCACAATGAGATAATGCCTGACATAATGCTCCTGGGAGAGGCCCCTCCCATAGTAATACCACTATTACTGTCACTGCCACCATTGTGCACCCTCTCCCCTTCCTGCCCCACAGCCAATTTTTCCCACTGATATCTAACAGGAGGCACTCTTGTGAGCAGTGGTGTCGAGCAATTTTACATATCGATTCTCATGAACCAACCCTCCCCTAAGAGTGGATATTGTTATTTTTTCAAGAGAGGAAGCTGAAGTTCAAAGAGGTTGTTGGGGTCACCCAAATCACAAGGAACATTCAAATCCTGGTTAGACCGACCAAAGTTCTCAGGAGAGGCAGCTCTTCTGCCTTGGAGGGTCCCAAAGCAGGAGTGTATGGAGTGTCCAGCTCATAGCAGCCCCTGCCTTCCTGAGGACCTGAGCCTATGGTGCCCTTTGGCACCACCTGCTTGCTGAGCTATTCCAAACCACCCTGCTGAGCACAAGCTGGAAAGGCAGACTTGGAAACCTCACCTGTTTTCTCTCTTGATTCTGATTTGTGGTTTCATGTCTCCCACTCAGCCAGACTCAGCTGCCTGTCTTAAATGGGTTCTTCTGCCTCAAGACGGCAGTAGACGCTGAATATACTGGGACCCTCACCAGTGGGTTGGGGGTTGAGGGGGGTAGATTAACTGAACAGTGGAGGTCAATCAACCAGATTTCATCTTGTTTTATATGATTAAAAAAGTTCCATGTTTTTTCACTTTTGTAGTGACTAGGGCTGCTCCCATGGAAAGAGCTCCCAGCCTTGTGGAGAAGAGGTGGTGTCAGGGTTGGCCATGGGGGAACAGCAGGAGGAGAATGACCATGGTGGGGCAGGAAGGGCTGGTATGGTCTGAGAGTGTCCACAGCAGATTCAGAAAGCAACAGGCATTCTCTACATTTGGAACAACTGAGGTGTTCCACAGGCACACGAAACACCTCTCACTGGGCAGTCAGTACTGCTGGTGGATTTCACATTTGGTCCTTGAGCTGGACAGCCACTGCTCATGCTGAGTGGCTAGGAAGCCCTGTCATTGAGCTTGTAGAACTTGAAACCTTTGTCATGCCTCTAACTTACTGGGGAAAAAAAATGGTTGAAGCAGATTGCCCAGGAAAGCTCTTCATTGGTGGGCTTAATACAGAAACAAATGAGAAAGCTCTTGAAGCAGCATTAGGCCAATAGGGATGAACAGTGGAAGTGCTCCTGACAAAAGACCAAGAGGATTTGCTTTTATCATCTTTGAAAGCCCAGCAGATGCAAAGGACATAGTCAGAGACATGATGGAAAGTCTTAGATCACCAGTTCTCAATCTGTGGGTCGTGACCCACAGGAACTGTATTAAAGGGCCATAGCATTAGGAAGGTTGGGAACCACTGTCTTAGATGGAAAAGCCATCAAAGTGGGACAAGCTACCTAACTATCATTTGAAAATGGTACACATGGACCACCTCCACCTCCAAGCAGCAGAGGCCTCCAAAAGGTCTTAGGAGTGGAAGAGGAGGAAGTAGAGGAACCAGGGGGAATCCCTCTTAGGAAGGACACAAAGATGATGGGGGCTATTCCATGAATTTTAACATTAGTTCTTCCAGGGGACCACTCCCAATAAAAAGAGGACCACCACTAGAAAGTTAGGGTCCTCCTCCTAAAAGATCCACCCCTTCAGGACCAGTCTGCAGTAGCAATGGAATGGGAGGAATAGCTCCTGCTTCACACAGAAGAGATAGTTATGGAGGCCCACCTCAAAGAGAACCCCTGCCCTGTCATAGAGATGTTTATTTGTCCCCAAGAGATGATGGATATTCTACTAAAGACAGCTACTCAAGCAGAGATTACCCAAATTCTCAAGATATAAGAGATTATGCACCACCACTCAGAGATTATACTTACTATGATTATGGTCATTCCAGTTCATGTGCTGACTATCTGTCAAGAGGCTATAGAGACAGAGATGGATATGGTTGTGCTCATGACTATTCAGATCATCCAAGTGGAGGTTCCTAGAGACTCATTTGAGAGTCATCGTAACTCACATAGTATTCCACCTACAGCAGGGCCCCCTACCATCTTATGGTGGAACAGTCGCTATTATGATTACAGCAGCTCAGATGATGGATATGGTGGAAATCAAGACAGTTACTCAAGCAACTGAAGTGACCTCTACTCAAGTGGTCATGATGGGGTTGGCAGACAAGACCGAGGGCCTCCCCCTTCTATGGAAAGGGGGTACCCTCCTCTGCGTGATTCCTACAGCAGTTCAAGCTGCAGAGCACCAATGGCTGGTGGCCATAGAGGAAGCTGATCTGAGAGAGGGGGAGGCAAAAGCAGATACTAGAAACAAACAAAACTTTGGACCCAAATCCCTGTTTAAAGAAACACACAAAAAGTGGAAACTATTGTCACAACTACCCAAGGACTACTAAAAGGAAAAACTGTGTTACATGTCTTAAATTTCCTGTTAAGTTCCCCTCTATAATTTTTATGTTCTTGTGAGGAAAAAAGCAAAACACATTTAATTTCATTTGAATTTATGACATTGCTTTCGACAAGCAAATGTTAGATGTGTAAGACTTAACTTGTACTAGTGTTGTAATTTTCCAGGTAGAAGTGTCCCACAAGGCCCCTTCCTGTCTGATTTTTCCCAGTAAATGAGGCAAGCAATTCTAAGATCATCCACAAACATCTAGCTATCTGAAATAGAGAGATGAATCATTTTGCCTGTACAAACAAGATAGCTATTAGAGGGTAGCTGGGGTATGCTACTTTTAGGATTTCAGGATTTCTTCAAACTGAAATCTCAGTGTTCTCAATATGAAAAGCCTGAGATCGAATTCCTATATAAAGAAAGTGCTATTATCCAGTAAACCCGAAACAAATGGGTAATGCTGGCCATATCGTGCCTTTCTGACATTTCCTTGGGAATCTGCAAGAAGCTCCCCTTTCCCTTCTCCCAGCAAGACCATTTAACTGTGTGTTAAACAACTATAGAATACTAAATAACAGGTTTGGCCCAAACTAAACAAACAAAATTAACCAAATAAAACATGTGAAAACAGATTCAGCTTTTGTGGCTAACCCGATATACTGATTTTGACAAAGGCAAAACCAGGAGTTCTCTACGTGGGGAGTGGAACAGCTTTGCTTGCCTGGTGAGGGGAAAATGGCAGGGAGAGAGGGGTTGTGGGCACTTTCAAACGCATGTTCAGTATTAGCATGTCATAGCATATTTTAAAAGATAAAATAACCATATTTTCACAACACACAACCTCCCACAGAAGGTAGCTTAGTCGTTTAGGACGATGGCAGGATTTTTCAACCTCAGCGCATTGACATTTAGGGCAGGATGATTCTTTGCTGTGGGGCTGTCCCATTTCATAGGACATTTAGCAATATATACTCATTGGATGCTGGTAGTGTCCTACCCTGTGACAACTGATGTTTCTGGACATTGTTAAATGTTCCCTTTCGGGGCAAAATCACCCAGGTTGAGAACCTAATAGTTACGGTTAAAAATATAGGATTCAAGTGTTTAGATGTCTGGTTTGATCCACTTGCTAGTTAATGATCCTGACTGAACATGTACTCACCATCTCCACATCTTGGTTCCCTTTTCTGCAACTTGGAGACCATATGAGGCATGTTTTACAGGATTATTATAAAGATTAACCAAGATAATGATACATTATCTGGTCAACACAGTGTCCCACTTAAAAGGCCTCACAGACTAAGCTGTATCTATGACAATAGATCTTTGTTACCTTGGGGATGGAGAGAGGACAGTCTCTGGATATGAGAATGGGAAGGCAAAAGATCAGGAACTCAAGAGGGTGGGGTGATGAGAATGTGGTCTTCAGTTTGCTAAAAAGACAGAATGTCTAATTAAAACAAGACTTGAGAAACACTGGTCTTGAACCACTGCTGCTGAAAGAATTGCAGAGGATCTTTCTCCCACTAGAGAAACAGAAGTTGATGAGGAACCAGGAGGGAGAGACCCACCCAGGTGCGGGTGGTGGGGGTAGGGTGTCTAATCTTGTGCTGGCAGTAGCTGAGGTTGTTTGGGCTGAGCTCAGGCTCTAATACTTATATAATAAGATTTAAATATTAGTGCCTTTAAATAGCTTGTGCCCTGGCTGCTGAGGAGTGCCATATGGGCTGGAGACAGGAGGAAAGACAGCAAACAATGAAAGAGGGTGGGAGATGATTTTGACAGTGCCTGTGGCCGTCATTCTGGGTTCCATCCAGAAAAGCCTGGAAAATCCTTCCCATCAGAAAGAGTTGAGCTTTATGGTAAGCCTCTTTTAAGGTTAAGAGCTACTGTCACCAAATCCCCCTCCTTCTTAAGAGCTTTTATTTTGTGGAGAGAAATATGGAGTAGTAGCTCCAAGTGTCACTGGCCAAACTCCTCTAATTCCCATGCACCCATTCACTAGCTGCGTGACCTTAGACTCTGATCCTTCCTTCTCTCATCTCCAAGACTTGGCTTTTCCCTTTCAGCCTTTTGCCATAACAATATCAATGCCTGAAGTCCTGGTGGTGATCCATGTCTCTGTTGATGACAAAAACAACAAATGTGTTTAGGTGTTTAGTGTGATCTAGGTATTTCATTGCTTTCTCATTAAACCCATGAAAGAGTTTTTATAGTGAGAAAATTCAGGCTCAAAGAATTTAGAAAACTTGCCCAAGGTCACAGAGCTAGTAATGAAAAGAGCAAAGAATTTATAGGGGTCTAACTCTCAACACCATCACCTGAATGGCAATATAATGTTGTCATTGCCCTCTGCAATTTCTAGGTGCTTTGGGTAGGATTTGGTAGAGCAAAGGTATCACTTGAGCACATTTTGTTCCCTCAGAAATGAGTTCTCTCTCTCTTACTATGTGTGCTAATTGAGAGAGAGAGATTAGGGTACCAGACACAGAACTAATCACAACTTATCCCAGAAGTTGGACATAAAGGCCCCTGAAGAATTTGGATTGCTTTAATACAGTGTTTCTCAATCTTGTCTGCCTGGTAGTTTTACTTGAGCATTTTAAAACAGTTCCCCACCCAGACTGAACACCAAACCAGTAAAATTGGGAGTCTTAAGAATGGGGTATAGGCATTGGTACTTTTTTAAACTCTCTAGATGATTCTACGTGTGGCCAAGTTTGAGAACCAGTGCTGAATATTTTTTGCATTTACCTTACAGCTTTCCAGTGGGTGCCCAATTTAACTCTTTCTTATGAGAAAGGAGAAGACCTGGTGACTCTTTAGAGGAAGTGGTAAGTAATCACTAGTGAGGTCAGGGTAGGAATTCCCATGAGGTATTGGCTCCTGAGGACCTCAGACATGTGATGGCTCTTGACATTACTAAAGCTAAGCCTTGGTCACCAGTCACCAAATTTGTCCTCAATTGGGAGCTTACTTGCTCTCATCTTCTGTTTTCTCACAAGTAATGAGATTGTAGGATGATAACATCCCATGATGATTTCTACCCAGTATGTAAAAATTTTCTTGTTGACTTCCTGGACCTCAACCAAATACTCAAAGGTATTTCAACATAAAGGGAAGATGCCTGAGAGATAGATGAAAGCCTTCTGTAATCATGGCAATATCTACCCAGGCAAATGACAGAACCACTTCATTTTTCTTCTTGAGGGCCAAGGGATGTATATCCAAACAGCCTTGGAGTCTGCCATGGCCAATACTTGTTAATTTTGTGCAAGAAAAGTCAGGATTTTGTGATTATTCTTCTGTTTAGCCATATGTCTTTGAGGTGTACTATTTACTTCAGGAAAGGCTTTGCTTTAATCAGATTTATATATTTAGTTGCTTGGCTGAGCCAGGATACCTGGGTAAAATTCAAATGTACCGTGCATATAAAAGCCAAGATAGAAATTTAGGGAGAAATCAACCCTGAAAGGAAAAAGAGGAAGAGCAACAGTAAGAGTTTGGATTTTTTGCTCTTTCCATTTTAAATGGCAAGTTCTCTGCCCTCGATACATATAGTATCTCTGACCTACTGCTTCCTTGTAGACTTCCATTTGCTTTCTCAACCCCCTCTGCATGTCATCTGACCTTTTCTACTTTAAGACACTCCAGTAAAAAAGGGGACCAGGGCAGTGCTCTCAGAGGGATACCAGGAGGCTGAATTTGAGCCAGCAATAAAATGTGAGTGCTTCACAACTCCAAAGATAGTTCTCTCCTCTGGACAACTGCACTCTCATCACATTGGCCTCTTTTAAGCTCCTGGGACTGTATGAGTTCTCTCTTGCCTCAGGGCCTTTGCATGTCAGGCTGATAACCTTCTTTTCCTCTCTCTCCCTTCTGTTGCAAGGTCAAGTCCTTACCCAAGTCTTAGTTCACACATCACTTCAGAGAGGTCCCCTAACCATTCTTTTTTAGTAGTTAACCCTCGATATTCTCTGTTCTTTTCCTGGCACTTTGTTCTTTGCACTTGTCCCTATCTGTCCTTCTCTGTTTGCACATGTATATCCCTAGTCAGATTTTAAGCCAAGCCATTTTCTACCCTGCTCTGCCCAGAAAGTTGTATCAGTAGCTCATTTGCCCTCTGGGTGCTAGTTGGGTAAAGATCACAGGCAGAGGTGAGAGAGGCCAAAGTGTTTATTTCTCTGGCTCCCTCCTACCAGGGTACAGCTCTACTGTAGCCTTCCACCTAAGGCCTTGGTGCCTACCCAGTGGCCTTTCATTAGGCTTTAATCACCCCTTGAGTATGCCATCTGTTTCCTGCTGGGGCCCTGACCCACACTGGGACTGGGCCTGGGCCTGATTTATTCACCAGTGTATACTTGGCAACTAGCAGAAGGCCTGGCATGTGGTAGATATTTGATAAATATTTGTTGAATACACATATATAGAACAACTCAGAATTAAAGTTTTCAAAATATATTTTTCTTCTCCATTCTTTCTGTTTCCAGGAAGATCTTACATGAACCTCTGGTATAGAAAACAGATGAAATAGGGTGGCTGAAATTGAAGGTGGGAGAGGCAGCCTACCAGAACCTCCTCCTCTTAAATGGCACCTCTAGAAATCCAGCACATTACAGACATATTTTGGAGGGAAGCTGTGTGGGAGGAAGTAGCATCTTATGCAGTTTCTGCAACTGACATACACAATATGAGGAGCTGGGTTGAGAGCCAATGGTATTTACAACCTATCCCCCAGTAGGGCTTTGAGTTCAGCTCTGGAAGACAATGGGAGATGGAAACAAGGCGGGGGCTCGGGCGCCTGTGGCTCAATCAGCTAGGGCGCCAGCCACGTACACCTAAGGTGGCAGGTTCGAATCCCCAGCCCGGGCCCGCCAAACAACAATGATGGCTGCAACCAAAAATGGCCGGGCGTTGTGGCAGGTCCCAGCTACTTGGGAGGTGGAGGCGGGAGACTGGCTTGAGCCCAGGAGTTGGAGGTTGCTATGAGTTGTGATGCCATGGCACTCTACCCAGGGGGATAGCTTGAGGCTCCATCTCAAAAAAAAAAAGAAAGAAACAGGGCGGGGATAGTGCTTTATGACCCACTACGAGGTTTTAGAATTCTCCTTTTGCAGCAGTCCTCGGCTCAGAGGAACACTGAGATAAAATATGTCCTCTTATTTAATATGCTCCAACTAACATTGCCAGATAAAATGGTTACCTGGATGCCTCTACTCCAAAATGCCCCACTGATAAACAGCTTCAGAGGGCAGAAAGAGAAGGAGGAAGCTGTCAGCTTTGTAGGTAGTTCTAACCAAAGGAGTGGGCCACAAGGAGTGTGATATCTGCCCAGATGAAGACAGCCTGGCCTCCTATGGCTCATAGTTCTCTGCACTTCAGCAAGGAGAGCTTGGTAAGAAGCTGAGACTTGGTTGGAATTTTTCTCCTTTCAGAAAGGAGCTTGAAGCAGATCCACAACCAAGGCCTGGCTGGGCTTATTTCTGGAGCTGATAGTCAGCACAATGGAAAGCTTCCATTATGTTTTCTCCCTTGCTCAGGCCCAAAGCAGGGCCTATTTCTCTTCCACTGACTTAAAGAACAAATTAACTCCTCTAAGTTGTGGCAAATGGGAATTCTCCAGGAAGTTAATTGATACTGGGTGGGAGGAGGGCAAGGAGGGGACTGGTGCAGGAGGGCTGAGCGGTGAGGCTTGGCTCCATTAGTGGTAATAGGTGTTACACAGGCATAATTAGGCCACAGATTCTGGTAGCCTCTTTCAGCTCAGACAAGGTTGGAAATCAGATTCAGGGAGAAGAGACTCTTCTTTCTGGCTACAAACATTCCTGTTAATCCAAGCAATACTCGCCAGTTGTGATCAGCACGGGTGGAGATCATGATAATGTCTGCAGAATCGTCAGACTTCACATTGATCCACTGATTCCCACCCTTGCTGTCTATCCCTTTCTGTTAGAATGATTCCAAGTTCAATCTTTTTTACCTCCTGTTAAGTGAGCCATGGCCTGACTCAGAGTTAAGAGGAAGGTGGCAGGGAAGTAAGTACTCTGGGTGCCTAATGATAAGAGCAATATTACTATAAAATCAATATAATCACCTACACATTCATAGGAATGGTAAAACTTACTTATAGTCTAGAAAGTAGCAGGGAAGAAGAGGGAGAGAGGAGAAGGGAGTGAGAGAGAAGGGGAGGGGAGGGTGGGCATTTGGTGGGACCTCACCTAATGTAATGCAATGCTACATTTCAAAACTATTAAAAAAAGAGTATAATTGTCTTACCACAACAAATAAGTAAGAAAGGTGATGGATGTGTTAATCAATTTGATGTAAGTATTTCACATGGTATATCGAATTAGTACACTGTACCCCATTAATGCATCAATACACACAGTTATGATTTAATAAAGAAAAAAAAGAGTAAGAAGAACTCTCCAACACTAGTTAACTGTGGGCCAGGCAGGCGATGAAGAGTTTCATGCACACCACCTCATGGTTCCCAGTAGCCCCACATGACATGCAGTACATTCACTCAGGATAATGAGAGATTTAAGCCATTTGCTTGAGGTCACTTAGCTGGAGAGGAAGTGGGATTGCAAACAGGTCATTTTGACCCTTAACACTAAACTCAAATGTCTGCTGCAGCTGGGGTCTGACCAGGAGCAACAGGGCTCTGTGAGCTGCAGAGAGGGGGCTTCAGCAATACCCAGCTGGGGTGTGTGTGTGGGGGTCCCTTTATGGATATCATGTCCTCCTCAGATTTGGCTCAGACTCACTTAGATGGGGACTAATGGTTTCCAATGGAATTCTCTGCATCTAGGCTGAGCTCTCCTGTAGTCTTGGTACTACTGGCTTATGGGGTGGACTATCCTTTGTTGATTGTGGGTAACGGACCTGAAATCTTTAGCAATACCCCTGACCTCTACCTTCTAGAAGCTAATAGCATCTTGCACTCCCAGCTGTGGAATACTAAAAATGTCTCCACACTTGCCAAATGTTCCCTAGGTGGGAAAATCACCAGCCCTAGGCACTCACCTCCACTAAGAAGCACTGATTAGACCCCTCTACTCTTTCTGGGGCAGTGTGTGCATATGAGTGTGTTTCTCAGGTATAGGGAACTTCCTGCCTAATCTTTCTACCTGGAACCCACTATTGAAATATAAAGAAAGACATGAAAAAGGTGAGTTATTTCAATCTCCTCTCTTCTTCCCTCTTGTCACTTCCGTCTATGAACGCAATCTGCTCCTAAGGAACAGTATAAAGATTGAACTGGACTTTCCTGCCTTTTAAAATTGGCACCTCTGATTTCAAAGGAAGCCACTGGGAATTCTGCCCCTGCCATGATGAGGTATGGACTGCTTACTTCTAGGTAGTACAGAGTCATTGCCAGAGACGCTATCACCAAAGTACAATGTCAGAATCAGAAGCAAATTTCTATGGGTGTCTCTGGACTGATCACACCCTCAGAGAGGCAGATTTGATCAGGCTGGAGAAATGACTCTAGGAAGCAAGAATCCTTAGCACAGCTGAGAGTTAAGAATGAGTTTCAAGGAAAGGTCCAGAGAACAGAAATGCATGGAAGTATGATCTCTACTCCACTGAGCAAGAAGCAAAATGAAGAAATTTTTGCCTTTATTCTTTGTATGTAGGAAAAATAAGAGATAAAAGAAGAGATAAGGTCTGGGTTCTCTGTAAACTAGAATGCCAAATTCTTGGGGGAGCCAAGAGTTGAGAAAGACTACTTTATGGAACAAAAAGAATGTGAGGCATATACTTGCTTTAATTAAGTGGATGAGGAATTCAGCATGACATTTTTTTTTTTTTTTTTTTTTTTTGAGACAGAGTTTCACTTTGTTGCCTGGGGTAGACAGTCATGGCGTCATCATATTTCTTTCTTTCTTTTTTTTTTTTTGAGACAGAGCCTCAAGCTATCCCCCTGGGTAGAGTGCCATGGCATCACAGCTCATAGCAACCTCCAACTCCTGGGCTCAAGCAAGTCTCCTGCCTCCGCCTCCCAAGTAGCTGGGACCACA
>CAUYQV010198492.1:0-10286 GCA_963574575.1 Galagoides demidoff | reverse complement strand
GGAGGCATAAACGACACATAACAGGGAGGATTTAATATACGAATTTTTTGCATAAGATTCGCATATTAAATCCTCCCTGTTATGTGTCATAAGATTGTTAGCTACCAAACTCTAAGAGTAAAATGAAAAAACTCTAAGGGATCACAGGGGTAGCAACTGCATGAAGTAATAGGGCTGGTGGAACAAACAGAAGAGATTGGAATTATTAAAACTTGTCAGGCACCTGTGGCTCAGTAGGTAGGGCACTGGCCCCATATAGGGACAGTGGCGGGTTCGAACTTGGCCCCAGCCAAAATGCAACAAAAAATACCTGGGGGTTGTGGCAGGCACCTGTGGTCCCAGCTACTCAGGAGGCTGAGGCAAGAGAATTGCCTAAGCCCAGGATAAGGTTTCTGTGACCTGTGATGCTATAGCACTCTACCAAGGGTGACATAGTGAGACTCTGTCTCTAAAAAAAACAAAACAAAACAAAAACTTTTTAGAACATAGAAATGGAAAAGAGGGGGCCTTATAGAGTTGAAGCTCACGTTGTAGATGAAGGAAATTTCTCAGTGGTGTTGATGTCCCTGAACTTTAAGGAGTCCATGAGCCTGAGATCCAGACTCTTGAAGAGAAGAGTAGATACTATTTAGCTGGTTTCTCTAAGGGGAGCTCAATGAAACTAGTTGTGCAAACATTGTTTCTATTAGAAGGAACTTTACCTGGCTAGGTGAAGAAGCATTGCTAACATGATCGCTTAGATGAATGATAAGAAGTCCATACGAAGCACGTAGGAAGAAGTCTGTGTTTTCTTCTCCATTTTAGCCTCTCTCCACTACCTTCTATTGGAAGAACTTAACAGGAATTTAGCAAGCAATGCAAAATCTGGTTTATAAAGTTCCGCACCCAGTGTCTCCAAGCAGAGTATAGAAAGAGAATGAGAGGAGAGGATGGAATTAATTAACATATTTAAAAGTATACATCAACTAACAAGAAAAAGTATGATCAAATAGTCTTCATTTATGTACCAGGTCATGAGGCCATGGGTGATAGTTACAACGTATCTTGCTGACCACCATTTCATGCTTTCATTTTTTTTTTTTTGAGACAGAGCCTCAAGCTAATCCCCTGGGTAGAGTGCCATAGCTTCACTGCTCACAGCAACCTCCAACTCCTGGGCTCAAGTGAGTCTCCTGCCGAAGCCTCCCAAGTAGTTGGGACCACAGGCGCCCGCCACAACGCCTGGTTATTTTTTGGTTGCAGCCATTATTATTGTTTGGTGAGCTTGGATTCGAACCCACCACCTTAGGTGTATGTGGCTGGCACCTTAGCCGCTTGAGCCACAGGCAACGAGCCCATGCTTTCATTTCAAAGTATTTAGATTAAAGTATTACACACAGAAAAGTAGACAAGTTGGATGTATAAATATCTAGAAATTTAGAAATTATCACAAATTTATCACACCAGGGTCACAAAAAGTCAGGACATGACATCAAATGTGATGTTATGAAAATGGCACATTATCTCATGGCAATTCTCCTAAAGAACTATAATATATCCCCAATCCCATCATGAGAAAAAAGTCATACAAATGCCAACTGAGAGATATCCTACAAATACCTGAGCTCTCCCCAACACTGTCAGGATCATCAAAATCAAGGAAATTCTTAGAAAATTCCACAGCCAGAAGAACCTAACAAGACATGACAACAAAAAGTAATTGTCATGATTGACTAATGACCGCCTGATACGGAGTTTCTTCATAGACAGCAAAGCAAGTAGCTGTGTTGACTCCAGCAACAAACCTATGTGACATTTTACTAAAACACATAATCAAAGGAGAAAACGTTCAACAGGATGAAAGTGAAACAAAGAAACAAAAAGGACAAACGGTGATAATGCTAGAAGTTAAATTAGAATTGAACATGAATGAAGTTACAGAAGAAATAGGGGACTATGTGAATGTTGGCACTGCCACCATGTGAGACCCTAGAAATGCAGCCGGAGGATCTAGGCGAAGGTAAAATCATCAACATAAATGAGGAAAGTTGTGACAAAAAGAAAGAAAATATGCCAGAGGAAGTAACACCAGCAAAAAATTGCACACTAAAGGAAATCTTGTGGATACTTGCTAACACTGAAAGTGCAAAGTATGCAATATCAGAAGCTAACGCAAACTTAGAAGGAAATGTAACAATTTGCTCCTCAAAGAAAGCTTGCTTCAATGCTTGCTCTTGAAGAAAGCAAGCACTATTCAAACTTGATACAAAAGCTTTTATATAGGTGGTGCCTGTGGCTCAGAGGAGTAGGGCACTGTCCCCATATGCCGGAGGTGATGGGTTCAAACCCAGCCCTGGCCAAAAAAAATGTTTTTGTATACAACTTGATAGAAAAGCTTTTACAAAGAAACAAAATGCTTTAACTCAATGTTTCTTTGTTTTAAATCACAGTGCACTAAATAAATGTTAGTTTTGCTATTTGTCATTCCTCTATACATTTGTAACAGAAAGTTCTTAATTTTTTATTTAATTTTTTATTAAATAATAACTACGCAAAAAAGTAAAATAAATAAGAGTAACTCTCATATGTCAACATTGATTCATTAGTTGTAACAAATGTACCAAGTTAATGCCATTTGTTAAAACATGAAAACTGCTATAGGATGTGTGAAGATTCTGAGTACTGTCTTCACAATTTTTCTATAAATCTAAAACTGTTCTAAAAAACAAAATTTACTAAAAGAAAAAAAGATGGAATAGAACATTATGGGCATCCTGGAAATCCTCTCAGGACTTTTCTAATAACTCCCCTATCCAGCCAATACAGAGGTGATTACTGTTAGGTTTTTTTAATGTCATAGTTGTGCTTGAACTTTGTACATATTAGTGGAATTCCACAGCATGTATTCTTCTCTATCTGACTTACTTCGTCCAAATTATGTTTGTAAGATTCATTCATGTTGCTTTTACCAGCAGTGTACGCATGTGTATTGATATATAGTATTCCACTGTATGAATGCACAGTGGTTTATTTTATCATTATACTACTGTAGGAGATTTGCAGTGTTTCCAGATGGGGCTAATGTAAGTAATGCTATCTTCAACTTTTTAAATGTGAATTTTGGTACATATTCCTATTACGTCTATATCTAGAAGTGGAATTGATGGTTCATAAAATATGCATATGTCTAGCTTTAGCAGATATTACCACAATCTTTTCAAATGTGTTTATACAAAATTACTTTTCTAGCTAGGTTCTATACAAGCTGAAAAAAGCATTGCTCCCACCTTAACACCAAGAATAATAAAATAAAGTACAAAATACTACTATTTCTTGGTACACCAGAGACCTGAGGTTCAGGGAGAGATAGATGCATGTGCCAGTTCACCTGTGTCAGAGCACAAGAGAAAGAAGTACTAGCAGCCATTCACATGATAATCAGCTCAAATTTTCTAAAGGCTGGGCATGTCTAGCATAACTGTATAGGGTGCCTGTGAGCTCTAGACACCACAGGAGGTTAGTCTCACTTGTGAATTTTTCTTTGGAACACTAGTAGGTGTTTGTGAGAAAGATTGAATCCAGGGTGGGAGAACAAAGAGAGTTGCCTTAGTGGTGCAGACATTCAGAGAGGCATTAGTAGTCACTGCACAGAAATAAAGTAACCCAAACAGCCTCTTCAAAATCTTCTCTCAAATGAGGCAAACACCTATAGTCAAGAGAACAGGAGGAGCTAATTCTGTTACCTACGGGAAATGGGTAAAGACTAATTACTGCTAAGGGATGGGTAGGAGTACCCTCCCATCTCATTAACCATGGGAGAGTGGCGGGAAGAATTCTGAACTAAAGAGGTCTAGCAATATACTTAAAATTTCCACAAGGGCCAGGGATGGGGCACACAAATCCAAGGCAGAGACTGGCTGCTAGGGGGAGGAGGAACAAGAACAAAAAGGAAGTGCTGTCTTTTCTGTTTTTAGCAAACCTCATCTGTTTGCCTTTGTGTGTGTGTTTGTTTGTTTGTTGTTTGAGACAGAGTCTCCTTGAATAGAGTGTGGTGGCATCATCGCTCACAGCAACCTCAACCTCTTGGGATCAAGTGATCCTCCTGCCTCAACCTCCTGAGTAGCTGGGATTACGGGGGCCACCACAACGCCTGGTTAGTTTGTCTATTTTTAGTAGAGACAGGGTCTCACTATTGCTCAGGTTGGTCTCCAACTTGTGGACTCAAGCAATCTACCCACCTTGGCCTCCTAGAGTGCTGGGATTACAGGGAAATCATGTCTTTGAGGCCTAGACACACAAAGCCTGTCTAAAACTGAGGTTGGACCAGAACTTCAACAAGCTTTCCTTAATCACTAGCCTAACAAGTGTTAAGCTTCTATCTTAAGAAAATAAATGAACAGATTAAAAGCAAAGCAAACAGTAGGAAAGTAATAATAAAGAGGATAACTATTGAATTACAACATGGATGAATCTCAAGAACACTGTGGTAAGTGATAGAAACCACACAAAAAGAGAATACATGTTGGATGATTTCATCTATGTGAAATAGCCACAAAATGTGAATCTACGGAAGCAGGTCTGGGGATGGCAATGGAGATTAACTACAAATGGGCATAAGGGATCTTTTGGGAGTCATGAAAATGTTGTAAAACTGGATTTAGATGACAGTGGTAAAAATTTACAAAATTCCATAAATTTACTAAAATCGTTGAATTATCTATATGAAATTGGTAAAATTTATGGTATGTGAATTATTTGTCAATGATGCTTTTAGAATAATAGTGGCCTAAAAAATCTAATTTATCCCAATAAATGTGATAACTGAGGGAAAAATAGACAAATTTTTTGAAAGACATAAACTACAAAGCTCATTCAGAAAGAAATAGATAACCTAAAAAGTTCTAAATGTATAAAGGATAAAGAAGAAAACCAGTGTGGTAATCTCAATAGATGCAGAAAAACAACTGAGAAAATTTAGCATGACTCTTGATGCAATTCTTAACAAATTGAGAATTAATGGAAATTTATACCATTCCAAAAAGTGCATATATAAAAGAATTTCAGTTCAAACACGTAATAGTGAAAGGTATTGCTATGTTTTCAGTTTAAGATTAGGAACAAGACAAGATGTCTTCATTCCTATTTAAAATTATCTTAGGGGTACTAACCAGTGTGGTAAGGAAAGAAAAAGAAAGCATACATGTTGGAGAAAAATAAATGAAATTGGCTATTTTTACATTTTCTAAGTATAAAATTCTAAAGAATCCACATAAAAACTAATGGAACTAATAGGTATGCTTAAGAAAGTTGCATCACACAGCAACAGTATGCAAAATTCAATAGTATTTCCATACCCCCATAATGAATCATTGAAAACTGAAATGTTTTAAAAGTAGCATTTCTAACAGAACCAAAATATGTTAAATACATTGGGATAAATTTAACTAAACACAAGGAAGATCTGTATGCTAAAAATCGATAAAGTATTAATACAAGAAATCAGACTTAAGTAATTGGAGAGCTATACCAAGTTCATGCATTTGAAGTGTCAGTATTATTAAGACGTCAGTTTTCCCAAAGCTATCTATAGATTTAACAGAGTCACAATCAAAATACCAGGAGGGTTTCAGGTTTTTTAAATAGAAAAATACAAGTTGATTTTGGAAAAGCAAACCAAAGAAAAATAAAACAAACAATAACTAGAAAAACCAAAGCAATTTTGAAAAAGAACACAGTTGGAGGATTACTACTTAATTTGAAGACTTACTATAAAGCCAAATTATTCAAGACATTGTGGTTTTGGCACAGGTATGAACAGATAACTCACTAGAACAAAACAGAGTTAACAGAAAATGACCCCACTTATATAGTACATTTATTTTCAACAAAGATGTGAATGTAGTGAATGAACGATAGTGATTTCAACAATTGGTGCTGGAAGAATCGGATATTTATAAGGAAAGAGAAAAGAATCTAGACCAATATCTCACATCATATAGAAAATTAACTTGCAGTATATCATAGACTTAAATTTATAAAAAGAACTACAAAAGCTGTGCAAGAAACAGAGGAGAAAATCTTTGAAACCTTAGATGAGAGAAATATACTTTAGGACATGAAAAGCAAGAACTGAATTGGAATTTATAAAAATGTAGAATGTCTGCTTTTCAAAGGACATTAAAAGAATGTAGAGACAAGCTACAGAGTTGGAAAATTATTTACAGACCATGTATGTTATAATGAATGTGTATCTAGACTATATTAAGAAACCTCAAAGCCCAATAATATTAAAACAGACAATTGAATGCATTAATGGAAAAATATTTGGGCATACATGTCACCAAAGAGACACGGATGATAAATAACTACATGAAAAGATGCTCAACGTCATTAGTTATCAGTGAAATACACATTAAAGCCAATATGAAATACCCTTATATACTAATTAGAATACTTTTAAAAACAACAATAAATGCCAAGTGCTAGAAAGGATGCAGTTATTGGAATATTCACACATCACTGAGAGGAATGTAAAATGCTAAAACTACTTTGTAAAATAGTATAGCAGTTACTTACAAATTTATGTATATTCTACAATATGGCATATCAATCTCACTCAAAAGAAATAAAATCTAATATTCATGAAAAATCCTGTTAGTGAATGTTTATATCATAATTGCCCCAAATTGGGAAAACTCATATGCTTGTAAACCTGTGAATGGATAAACATACTGTGATATCTCCCTAAAATGGTATACTATTCAGCAATAAAAAGGAATGAGCTACATATACACACACTGATTAATTCGAAATGCATCTTGCTATGCAAGGGAGTTCAGACTAAAAAATCTACTTTGTTTATGATTCTATTTAGATGACATCCTTGATAAGGCTAAGCTACATGGACACAAAACAGATCATTGTTTACCAGCTGCTAAATGGGGAGCGAGGATTTATTGCAAAAGCAAATAAAGAAACTTTTTAGGGCAATAGAAATATTCTATATCTTGACTGCAGTGGTGGTTGGTTACCTAACTTTATATGTCTGTAGAAATTCATAGATTCACCTTAAAAAATAAATTTATCTTATTTATATTTTTATCAATAATCAAGACTAGAAAAAAATGAACCAATTACATTCTTACTGGCAGTGAGTGAGAAATCCGGTTGCTCTCTGTATTGCCAGCACTTGGCAATTTCTGTCTCTTTCATTTTAACCATTCAGATTTGTGCAGGCAGTGGAATTTCATTATTGTTTTAATTTTAACTTCCCTTATGACTAATTATTTTTAGTATCTTTTCATATGTTAGTTGTTTATTCTTCTTGCTAAAGTCCCTGTTTAAGTATTTTTTTTTCCATTTTGGTGAGTGGGAGATTTCTGTTCTTTTCTTAACTATTTTCAGGAATTTCTGTGTGTAAAAACAGCTACAAATACAATCTGGATGTATTGTGTAATATAGGAGTATATTGTCAAAATATTAGCCCACTATATGGCTTGCATTTTTGGTCTTTTAATGGTATCTTTTGATGAATAGTGTTCTTAATTTTGATGAGATCCAACTTTATATGTATGTATATACTCCCGAGTGGCTCATACCTGTATGTAATCCCAGTATTTTGGGAGATGTAAAGTGGAAGGACTGTTTGTGGCCAAGAATTCTAGACTAGCCTGGCCAACATAGAGACCTCATTTCTATGAAAATAATAATAACAATAAAAAAACATTATCGAGGTGTGGTGGTGCATGCCTGTAGTCCTGCCTATTTGGGAGGCTGAGGTGAGAGGATCATTTGAGCCCAGAAGTTCAAGGCTGCACTGAGCTATGGCTGTGCCATTGAACACCAGCCTGAGGGAGAATGTGAGCCTGCTTCTAAATGAGAAAAGAAAGAAATCTTTGTTTACCCTAAAGTTATGAATGTATTCTATCTTATCCTTCAAAACATTAATTGTTTTGCTTATGTCTTTGAGCCACGTGGAATTTATCTTTGTATATGGCATAATGTACTTACTAGAATTTGATTTTTCCCATAAATATCTGATACATTCAGACTATTTAAAAAAAACAAAACAAAAACCTCTCCACTTAGTACTGGATTACAGAGGCACTTCTATCATAAACCAGGTTTAGCTTCTTGAGGCACTGCCAAACTGGTTTTCAAAGGAGCTGGTACCATTTTCCATTCCCATTAGCAATATAGGAGAGTTTCATTTCCATATCCTCACCAACACTTTTTATTTTCCGTATTTTTTAAAGGCAGCTATCCTCATGAATGCAAAGTGATATATTATATTAAGCTTGTGATTAGCATCTTCCCAATGTTGACTGATTTTAATGTGTTGGCTATTTGCATATCTTTAGAAAAATGTCTGTTCAAATCCTTTGCCCATGTTTAATTGAGTTTTAATTAAACTTAATTTAATTAAACTTGATTTAATTGTCATTTTGTTGTCGAGTTTTAATAGTTCTTTATATATTCTGGGTATCAGACACATGATTTCCAAGTGTTCTTGGCCATTCTGTGGATTTCCTTTAGTTTTTTGATAGTGTGTTCTCATGTACAATTCTTAAAATTTTAATGAATTACAATTAATTTTTTGTTGCTTTTTCTCATATCTAAAAAGAATTACCAAATTCAAGATCATGAATATGTACTTCTATCCTTTCTTGTAAGAGCTTAATAGCTGTATCTCTTGCGTTTATGTCTTTGATCATTTTGAGTTATCTTTGAATATGGTGAATCCCACTTCATTCTTTTGCATGTGGTTATCCAATTGTCCCTGCACCATTTCGTGAAGACATAATTATTTTCTCCATTGAATAGTCTTGGGATCCTTGTGACAAAACCATTGCCCAGGTGTATTCATTTACTTTTGGACTCTCAATTCTATTCCACTGATTGATATCGTTTTTCAAGTGAGTTATTACATAAAATACTGAGGGTTTTTTTTTCATCTTCCACCTCTTGGTTTCCAGATCAATAAATTCTAGCTACGGAACAAACATCGCAATATTTTAGATACTACATTTCTCCATTAAATCAAGTGCTTTCAGCATGTTGATTGAATGTATAATCTTACTTGGCTTTTTGTTTACTTCTTCAGTAAATTACTGAGAATTATCTTAAAACTTCTAAATATGCTTGTTAATTTGTCTATTTTTCCTTATCTTTCTGTCAATTGTTGCATCATATACATTGTTACTAGGCACATAATTTTTAATGCTATTTTTTAGTATTAAGTGACCTTTCTAAGATTACATTTTGACTTAAAAATTATCTGAAACTATTATAGCTACATAAATTATATTTCATTACTCTGTACCTGGTTGACCTTTGGCATTCTTTTCCTTTCCATAGTCTTATATTCATATTTTGAACTCATCTCTTGCCAACAGCTTAGAGTTGAATTTTTTCCTTTCTGACTTATTTTCATTGAAATATTTAGTTCATTATAATTAACTTAATAATTACCAGTATATTTCAGTTTGAACAACTTTACTATTTTATGCTTTTATTTGTATCACCTGTTCAATAATTATTTTCCCTGTTCTTATCTTACCTAGACTTTTCTAAAATGAAATGATCTTCATTCAAGTTTGACACTGTGGATTTTTTAGCCTACCTTGGCTTTCTTACTAGTTGAGCTTTGAGATCAAGAGAGGGTTGGTTAATAATTTTGTCTTTTCATATTTTTCTTTTTTTATTAAGTAATAGCTGTGTACATTAATGCAATCATGGGGTACAGTGTGGTGTTTTCATATACAATTTGAAATATTTTCATCAAACTGGTTAACATAGCCTTTAAGTCATTTTTTTAGTTATTGTGTTAAGACATTTATATTCTACTTTTAGAAAAATTCACTTGTAGCTTTGTAAGATAAACCATAGGCATGATCACACCAGTCACTCTCCCTCCACCAATCCACCCTCCACCCCTCCCTTCCCCCTTCCCATATTCTTAGGCTATAATTAGGTTATAGCTTTCATATAAAAGATATAAATTGTTTCATAATAGGACTGAGTACATTGGATATTTTTTCTTCCATTCTTTTTTTTTTATTGAATGGTAACTGTGTACATTAATGCACTTCTGGGGTACAGTGTGGTGTTTTCACACACAATCCAAAACACTTCCATCAAACCGGTTAACATAGCCTTCATGTCATTTTCTTAGTTATTGTGTTAAAACGTTTATATTCTACTCATAGAAAGATTCACTTGTACCCTAGTAAGATAAACCACAGAAGTGAACCCTTGAATCCTCCTCCCTCCGCCCAGTCCTCCCTCCCTCCCCGCTCCCCATATCC
>CAUYQV010198491.1:0-19383 GCA_963574575.1 Galagoides demidoff | reverse complement strand
TTTTTTTTTTTTTTTTTTGAGACGGAGCCTCAAGCTATTCCCCTGGGTAGAGTGCCATGGCATCACAGCTCATAGCAACCTCCAACTCCTGGGCTCAAGAGAGTCTCCTGCCTCTGCCTTCCAAGTAGCTGGGACCACAGGCGCCCGCCACAACGCCTGACCATTTTTTGGTTGCAGCCATCATTGTTGTTTGGTGGGCCTGGGCTGGGGATTCGAACCCACCACCTTAGGTGTACGTGGCTGGGGCCTTAGCCGATTGAGTCACAGGCGCCAAGCCAAGATTACCAGCTTTAGAATCAAAAGCCTCTGCATTTGTATTAAGTCTCCCTCCCTCATTTCTTGCAGTGTCACCATAGGTAGGTCACTTAGCCTTTCTGGGTAGTTTCCACGTGATAAGAGTATCTACTTTATGAGGTTGTTTAGTACACCTGACACGTGAGTCCTTAATAAGTGTTAGCTGTTTTAACTATTATTGCTAGCAAACATTAGCTAAAGATAAGAGCCAGGATTCAAGTCTTATGAAACTATGATTCTGGGGTAACGCCTGTGTCTCAGTGGGTAGGGCACAGCCCCATATACCGTGGGTAGCAGGTTCGAACGCAGCCCTGGCCAAACTGTGACAAAAAAATAGCCAAGCATTGTGGCAGGCACCTGTAGTCCCAGCTACTCGAGAGGCTGAGGCAAAAGAATCACTTAAGCCCAGGAGCTGAAGGTTGCTATGAACTGTGATGCCACAGCACTCTGACAAGGGCAACAAAGTAAGACTCTGTCTCTAAAAAGGAAAAAAAAAAAAAAAAAAAAAGATGAGGTATATGTTAACCAGTGTGATATAAGCATTCCTAAATCTATATGAAATAAGCACATTGTACCCCATAAATGCATTAATGTATATGTGATCTATGTGTTTATGATTTAATAAAAAAAAAAAAAAGAAACTATGATTCTGGCTCGGTGCCTATAGCTCAAATGGCTAAGGCACCAGCCACATACACCAGAGCTGGAAGGTTCGAATCCAGCCTGGGCCCTCCAAACAACAATGACAACTGCAACCAAAAAATAGCCGAGTGTTGTGGCAGGCACCTGTGGTCCCAGCTACTTGGGAGGCTGAGGCAAGAGAATCACTTAAGCCCAGGAGTCGGAGGTTGCTGTGAGCTGTGGTGCCACAGCACTTTACCCAGGACAACAGCTTGAGGTACTGTCTCAAAAATAAAAGAAAAAAAAAATAGAAAGAAACTTTAATTCTTTTTTTTTTTTTTTTTTTTTGGAGACAGCATCTCACTTTGTACCATGGCTCTACCTGGGTCCCGGGTAGACTGCCATGGTATCATAGCTCACAGCATCCTCAAACGCTCAGGCTCAAATGATCCTTTTACCTCAACCTCCTGAGTAGTTGGTAATATAGGCACCCACCAATGCCTAGCTAGTTTTTTTTTTTTTTTTTTTAATCACAACACTTTTTCTTTAGCTAAAAGACAAAAGAAAACATGAATTTTATGAATGCCTGAACTTCAGAAGAAGGGGACACTGCTGGGGGCAGAGACAGAGCAGGTGGAGGAGCAGCTGGGAAGCTACAGCAAGGTCCCTGGAAGTCTGTGCTGCCCAGCCCCTGCCCAGGGTGGGAAGCAGTGTGGGCATGAATGGGAAACACACAGGCAAACAGAGGGTTCAGAGAGCCCAGACCACCCAGCCTCCAGGCTAACCATGGGCCCAGAAGGCTCAGCACTTTCTCCACAGCTGCAGCAATCAAGCTGGGATCTGCTCAGTGGCTAGTTTTTCTTTTTTCAGTAGAGATGGAGTCTCGCTCTTGCTTAGGTCTCGAAGTCTTGACCTTAGGTGAACCACCCACCTCAGCCTCTCTGAGTGCTAGGATTGCAGGGGTGAGCTACCACATCTGGCCCAATTATTTTACTTTGCTACAGAAGAAAGCAAACACATGAAGGGTGATGGTAGTAATTGTTGTTAATATTAATATTAATTAAATTTGTTGAGGTATTTTTATGTCCTAAAATTATACCAGGCTTGTCATTTAATTCTCAAAACAACCCCTTAGTGTTGTTCCCTGGTTTACAGAAAAAACAACCAAGACTCTCAGAGAAATTGAGTATTATCTCCAAAGTCAGAGAGTAAAGAGCAGAACTGGGACTAACACTCAGGGTCTGCCTGGGGCCAATGTCCATGATCATGCTCTCTCCACCAGAGCGTGCAGCCTAGCTCTGTCCCAGGCCCACTCAAGCATAGAGCAGAACTGAGTCAGGACCTGCCTTTCCATCTCCAAACTCCCAACCCAGTGCTCCCTCCACAGAGCCTGCTACCAGGCTCCCCCACTCCAGGGAAGCCCACTCAGAGTGCTGGGAACTCAGTGGTGCATAAGACCACATCCAAGACAAATATTTAGACAGCTAAGGGAAGCCCTCTAGACATCAGAGTGCTCTCATTCGTGAAAGTACAGAGAGTCTCAGTTAGGTGACGAGAGCGCCTGATGGGCAAGCTGGTACTGCCTGGCAGCGGCTACTCCCACAGTCACTGACAACACAGCACAGCTTGCTCAGCCCTCAAGAAGCAAATCCTTGGCCTCTCACCCCACAGGCTGAGCGAGCACAGTGACATCTGGCTGAGCTCTGTTCCAGCCAAGAGCAGGTCATGTCCCCAGCAAGAGGTAATTCCCTAGCACACTGGGATCGTCCTGGGAGGGGCACGCTCATTAATCCTTTTAAGAAGTTAAAAACTTTTCATCCTATAGTGACTTAAGTACTAACCAAAATATCTCTGCTCCCTCTTTTCTAAATATAGAAATCTGTTTAAGCCAAAAAAGAATGCTCAAGAGACAGAGTTCCCATAGTCAAGATCACAGGCACTCTTGTGTGGGGCTGAAGTAAAAGTCTGCAGAGTTAAGATAGTTTTATCTAGTTTTTATCTAAGCGTCATTCATACAGTAAAGGGAAAAGGAAATCATGTTTACCATCCTGCTTTGGCTATTAAGACTTAGAAGGCATTGCGAAGGGACACGTATCAAGCTCCCTTATTCTCCACACAGTTATAACCAGACAATAAACCGTTCAGAGACGGACTTAAAAGGACACATGGCTGCCCTAGCATCCTAACGGTTCTGGGATTAGCAGCCATATCCATAAAAAAATGATGTTTGAGGGTATCTGGGGTTCATTCCTAGCTAAAGCTTTCCTATTGGGAAATGCAGTGTGTTTAGGATGACTGATGGTGAAACAGAAGAGGCTTCAGAGTCACAAAGCTGGAACTGACTTGGAGCATTACTGAAGCCAATGCAGTTTGACAAGACGTTGCTTGACACAATTATAAAGCCTGTGTTGCTCAATCAGCCAGATCTAAACAACTGTCTATTCTTTCTTCCAATGTGTGTGGCTTGCTCGATGCAAGATCAGAATGCAAAGACAGCAGCCCAGCTTCTGTGCACTCCTGCTCACCAGGGGCCCTGAAGTAAGCTGGCATCTGAAGCATACCCTACAGGAGCAGGACTGCGCTCCAGGCTAAAATCCGGGTTTGGTTTCCAGTAGCGAGAGAGAACAAAGGGAAAGGAAAAAAGGGCTGTCAACAAATGTGAGCAGAATGAGCAAAGGACAAGCTTATGTATAAATTCTAGCAAATGGTTCAAACCAACTGAGGAAAAATGTTGCATGAAAGATGAATTAGTGGAGGCAACATGCCTGTGGAAACGCCGAGCGGGAACTCAGAAGTTCAGCTCTTTGATGCCCTCCAGGGAGGCCATGTGAGGTGCTCTCTGTCTCTCCTTTGCCAATCTGCCCCTTCCCACACCCCCCCCCCCCAGGACTATGGAAACATACACGAGTGCACACACCTTGCCAGTACTTAAGACCCTCTCTACCCTTTCCACTCTGAGATCTCAGTATCACTGCCATGGCTCCAAATACGACCTCTTCCTCCTCCTCAAACTAGTCCAAGCTGAAAAGGCTAGGTACCAAACTCCCTCAAAATCTGTTAGAGTCAGGGCCAAGCACAGTAGCTCATGCCTATAATCCTAGCACTCTGCGAAGCCAAGGTGGGTGGACTGCTTCAGTTTACAAGTTCAAGACCAGACTGAGCAAGAACTAGACCCCATCTCTTAAAAAAATAGCCCGGCATTATGGCAGGGCTACATACATGGGAAGCTGAAGCAAAAGGATCGCTTGAGCCCAAGAGTATGAGGCTGCTGTGAGTTATGATGCCACAGCATTCACCCAGGGTGACAAAGTGAGACACTGCCTCAAAAAAACAAAATTAAACAAAATTAAAAAAAAAATTGTCAGGGTCACTACTAAACCATAGGTAGATATTACCAATGCAGATGAGATATGTGGATAGTAGCAAAGTTACAGCCTGCCATTTCTTTCTAAGACTGAAAACTCAGGGAATGCAAGGGATGCATCTTACTTTATGCTCTCTCTATAAAGTCTTTAATGTTATCTGTGCTTTGCACTCAGTGAACATTCAGAAAATACTGACCATAATGGGGGAAGCTAAAAGAAAAAGACAGTAAGATCCATGTAATCATTTCAATTCAACCACTTCTAAAAAAGACATTTTTAAAAGCCTCTGGCTGTTAAATGCCAAACTCTTAAGATAAGAACACTGATCCACTTAAGCATGAAATTACAAATGAAAAATTCTCACAGCAGAAAACATCTTTAATATACACAAATTCATTTTGAACTGCACAAATTCATACTTGTGAAGCAAGAAATATTGTGCCAGGGCAGTGCCTGTGGCTCAAGGAGTAGGGCACCAGCCCCATATACCAAGGGTGGCAGGTTCAAACCCAGTCCCAGCCAAAAACTGCGAATAATAATAATAATAAATATAAAAACAAAAATTGTGCCAATAACCATCTTTTACTACCCAGACTGGAATTCTTCTCCCCCCATAAAAGCTTCTTGCTACACGTTCTTGTTGTCACATTGCATGGTGTGACCTGCCCCACCTCCCGGACCACAAGCTCATGTCCGTGAAACAGGGATGACTTTTTTTTTTTTTTTTTTGGAGACAGAGTCTCACTTTGTCACTCTTGGTAGAGTGCAGTGGCATCACAGCTCACAGCAAACTCAAACTCTTGGGCTTAAGTGATTTTCTTGCCTCAGCCTCCCAAGTAGCTGGGACTACAGGTGCCCGTCACAATGCCCAGCTATTTTTTGTTGCACTTGTCATTGTTGTTTAGCTGGCCTGGGGCAGGTTTGAACCAGCCACCCTTGGTGCATGTGGCTGGCACCATAACTACTGTGCTACGGGCACCAAGCCAGGGATGACCTTCATCACCACCTCCCTAGCCCAGGTAATGCCTGACACACAATAAATATTCAAGAAGTTCTCTATTTTAATCATGTTTTCTGGGAGAGAGCTTTGGAATCGAGGACCTGGCTTTGAATCCCAGCTTTCCGTTTAATAATCATTTGAGCTTGAGGGACTACTGAAGTTGAGGGAGAAAGAATAACTATTTTAATATCTCTTATGCTACTCGGCAGGACTTTACACAGTTTTCTTTTTCTAAGCCTTAGTTTCTCATATGCAAACTGGAATTTAGGAGATTCTAAAACCTGTACCATAGTTATCATGAGGATTAAGTGAAAAAGAAATCTAAATTCCTTTAAAACAATCTCTTGCACATAGCAGATGGTTTAAAAGTATTATTTCCTCTTTAGTTTCCCATTATCACCATTTTAACTTCACATGCTATCCCATCCTGGGCTGCAAATCTCTCATTCTGCAGAACCCAGAATGCAGTTCTTTATCCAGGTCAGGGTTCACCTTCTGCCCCAGGGATGCTTGACCACAGAGAACCTACTGCCCTAGGGCACACAAAGGCACGGCCCACACCCACACCCTCAAGCACCATTACCCAGCCAGTGATTTTATTTCCTGCTCGCTATTCTGGGAAGCATGGATCTCAAGCATTTCAAATTAAATCTGCTAGCATAAATAAGCTCACTTCCAGTCTTTGTTAGCATCTTGATGCACTTAAGGCATCCCTGACAATGCTTTCAATAAAATAACAAATTAATCTGCAATCAGGCCTTTGATGATGGTGTCTAATGAAGGGAATCACAGTAAGTGTCTACAAGTTCCAAACATCATGCCAGGCACCCTTCAAAGCCTAGTTATCTTTTCTTTTTTTATTTTCTGAGACAGAATCTCACTGTCACCCTGAGCAGAGTACTGTTGCACCATAGCTCACAGCAACTTCAAATTCCCAAGCTCAAGCGATCCTCTTGCCTCAGCCTCCCTAGGAGCTAGAGGTACAGGTCTGTACCACCACGCCTGGTTAATTTTTATATTTTTAGTAGAGACGGAGTTTCACTCTTGCTCAGGCTGTCCCGAACTCCTGAGCTCAAGCAATCCACCCACCTCACCAGAGTGCTAGGATTATAGGTGTGAGCCACCTCACCTGGTCTATTTATCTCTATTTATTTATTTATTTATTTATTTATTTATTTATTTAGAGACAGAGTCTTATTTTGCCACCCTCGGTAGAGTGCTGTGGCATCCCACCTCACCTGGTCTATTTATCTCTATTTATTTATTTATTTATTTATTTAGAGACAGAGTCTTATTTTGCCACCCTCGGTAGAGTGCTGTGGCATCACAGCTCACAGCAACCTCAAACTCTTGGGCTTAAGCAATTCTCTTCCCTCAGCCTCCCGAGTAGCTGGGACTATAGGCGCCCACCCCAATGCCCAGCTATTTTTCAGAGACAGGATCTCTCTCTAGCTCAGGCTGGTCTTGAACTTGTGAGCTCAGGCAATTCACCCGCCTCAGCCTGCCACATACAAGGATTACAGGAGTGAGCCACCCCACCCTGCCCTATCTCATTTTATTCTGACAACATTTATTCAATGGGAAAACTGAGTCCCGAGAGAGGTTAAGTAACAAAAGCTGTAAGAAACAAAGCTGATAACTGAATTCATGTCTGGTGGCTCCAAATCTATGCTGAGACACTTTGCTTTTGCTTGGTTATTTTCTCTTGAATGATTTTGTGAAAGGAACAGGTCTGGATCACTAGCATAGCACAGGGGGAAGCAAGGTGGCAGGTGTTCAGAGGTCAAACTTGCTCTAGGTCCAGAGGCTACAGAGGCAGATCAGAATTAGAAGTCAGCACTCACCTTCCTGGCCGTGTTTGCGAAATGGGCCCCACAGCCCTTGCAGCTTGGTTCAGAGCCTGTTGGGGAAGGGAAGGAGCTGTACCCAGGGTTGGAGTAGGCCTGCGTCCTGGCTCCCTGGGGTGGTGGGCCCTCGTCAGGCTGTCCATCCAGGCAGAACCAGTTGCAGCAGGTTGCCCACATGATAAAATCTGATGCAAGGGAGAAAGTGGGAAAAGGTCAGAGGTGAGATCAACCTCTACCGCCCTTTCCATCCCTGAGAGCCCAGGTGAGCAGTGATACTCAACCCACAGCCACCACCAGAGTTAAGGGGAGGACATGTTTTCAGGAACCACACATTTCCTGCTGCCTCCTCTACCACCACAGTTCCGGTTACATTGAAGAGATGAATACAGACACTTGGTCTTCCAGGACAAGATGGGCTGCCAAGTTGGCACACTACCTTTAAAAGATTGCTGACCCCTGGTTGGTTTCTTTTCTTCTTCTTTTTCTTTTTCTCTTTTGAGACAGAGTCTCGAGCTGTCACCTGTGGTGTCATAGCTCACAGCAACCTCCACCTCTTGGGCTCAGGGCTCAAGTAATCCTCTTGCCTCAGTTTTTCTATTTTTAGTAGACACAGGCGGGTCTCACTTTTTTGCTCAGGCTGGTCTTGAACACATGAACTCAAGCAATCAACCTGCTTTGGCCTCCCAGAGTGCTAGGATTACTGGTGTGAGCCACTGCACACGGCCTTTTTTTTTTTTTTTTTTGAGACAGAGTCTTACCCTGTGGCCCTAGGTGGAGTGCCATGGCATCAGCCAGAGTTCAAACTCCTGGGCTCAAGCAGCTCTTTTGCCTCAGCCTCCCAAGTAGTTGGAACTAAAGGCACCTGCCACAATACCCAGCTAGTTTTTCTATTTTTAGTAGAGACAAGCTCTCTCTTGCTCAGGCTGGTTGGTCTTGAACTCCTGAGCTCAAGCAATCCACCCACCTCAGCCTCCCAGAGTGCTAGGATTACAGGCATGAACCACCATGCCCCTGATTAGGTTTAATCTGAAATCAAACTTCAAACAAAAATATTTTCTTATCTTGGCAATTGCAAATGGCTCAACCCCCATTTTATCTAGGCACACGGGCTTATCGTTACAGCTCAGACAGACAAAATTTTATCACAGATAGACACACACACACGCGTATAATTCTATACTTATTACGACCATGGGGAAGACATATTATTAGTTATATGAGAGGCAACCCAGACTTAAGCCAAAATACATAGCTAATACACAGCTAACATAGCGAGTTGAGAGTCTAAGAAGCCAGGTCTTCTGACCCCACAGTGTCCTTTCCCTATGCCATGTTGCCCTGTTTCCCCTCCCCCCAGCCAGCAGAACGAACTCCTCTTACATTTGTGCCCCCAATCCAACATAAACTTCTATCATAGCCTCTAACACAGTTTCTCCAACAGACTTATCTGCTCTTTCTTTTCTCCCACTAAGCCATAAATTCCTCTAGGGCAGCGACTACTTCTTATTCACGCCTGTTCTGTACCTGAGCACTGTTGTACACACAGCAGATGCTCAACAAGTATCTGCCTCCTCGCTCCATCAGTGCCTCTGTAGGCTCATTAAGGAGTTTACGATTATTATTTGTGTCTTACACATTAAATGCAGGTACTGGAGACGGGGCTGAGGATTTTTATCGCCACAGAACAAAGAAGTTCCAAACCCTCAAATGTCAGAATAACCTAAAGATTATCAGAAGGTCCATTAAAATGCAGCGCACTGCTGTGGTTTGTGAGTATGGTTTTCTTGGTATTCTAAGATAGTCAATATGGACATTTTGAGGCTTACAGAGACAATAGAGGAAACATTCAGTGTCATTATTTGGTAACCATTTCACACAGGAGAATCATCTGCCCCTGACTCATTGTTTTAACAAAGGCACTTTCATAGTTCAAAGATGTGGTAAGCGGGAAGAATCCAAGAGGTCAACTGGTCCAACCCTGGTCATTTTATAAAGGAAAAGAATAAGGCACAGCAAGGGGAAGTAACTTCTTGGGTCATACGAGTTACAACATTAGGCTTCCTGACTTCTCTGGGTTGTTTTACCCACACTGCCTCCAGTGCCCCTGGGATACAATTCATTTCTTCTGCAGGGGTCTCTGATTAACACCTGTCAGTCCTATTTGCCCATGATGCCCTAAGAGAAAGGGAAAGAGCAGGTCTTAACAGAGCCCAGTGAGCCAGACGGCTCAGTAAGAACCACCCAACGAATGAATCATATACAATATTTAAATCTTAACTAACCACATATTCATTCAGTTTCTAGCACATCAAAAACATTTCTTTCTGACTCAATATTACTTGTCTGAGACTCTAAGTTCCCGTAAGAGGAAGACCTAATCTGCCTTACTTGCAATCAAGAGTTCATGTGGGATAATGCAATGGAGTGCTGCTCACGGCGTATGTAGGAGAAAGTAAATGAGTTCTTTGTTAGCAAGAGAATGGGGTCAACATAGGAGTAGTGGCCCTCTGAAATAGGAATTTTATAATTCTCTAAATCGCTTGATAGATGCATCTGAAGCGTGTGTAATAATAAAAAGAACACAGAATCTGGAATCAGGAGGCCTGCGTCCCAAGTCCTGCTCTACTACTCTGGGCTGTTACCGACCACTCACAAGCCATACCCTTTCTGTTCTCTATTTTTCTCTCCTGGACACTCTGTATGCTATAAAGCACTAAATAAATATTAGCTGTTCTTATCAGCATTATAACAATGCCTTTAACTACAATTTCTCTGCAAGGCGAAGGTACAGAGTAAACCTACAAAGGTCACCACAATTAGCATTTGGCTTTCTGAGCTTGTTTCGTGCAAAGGGTACAAAGCTATAGGTGATTCACTAACTTCTGTTAAAATCTCTACTCTTGGCTCGGCGCCTGTGGCTCAATCGGCTGGGGCACCAGCCATGTACATCTAAGGTGGCGGAGGCAGGAGAATCGTTTGAGCCCAGGAGTTGGAGGTTGCTGTGAGCTGTGATGCCATTGCACTTTACCCAGGGGGATAGCTTGAGGCTCCGTCTCAAAAAAAAAAAAAAAATCTCTACTCGTGCTCGAGGGCACGCAACCTTTACTGAAGCCAAGGCCTTGCTGTTTCCAGTGCTAGGTGAGGAAAGTAAAGTAACTACCTTTGAGTTGTTCATGGTCTACGAGGGGAACTAGACACGTAAAAAACAAAATTGAGACTTCAGGGGGATCAGTGCTTTTACAGAGGTTTTTACAGTGTATACTGGTAAGGGGAGAGGCTACAAAAATAGAAATGATCAGCTCTGTAGGGGCCAATGGGGGGGGAGAGCAGAGAAGTCTTCTCAAATGAGATGCCACACATCCTATCTCAATATGGAATAAGTGGGAATTTACCAGAAAGTCAAGGGTACAAGAAATTTCGAGAAAAACAAAAACAAATAGTAAGATTCATGGCATTAAAGAAAATACAAAATGTTTACTAGGTCACTGGATAGGAGTGGGGTAGACGAGGGTTCAAACAGTAAACAAGGAGCCAGGTAAAACCTTGTCCTCCAGGTTAAGGAACCTGGACTTTATCCTGTATGTAATGGGACACAATTATGGGGTTTTGGCAGTCAGGTTTTGTGATCTCATCTGTGTGTCAGAGTAGGCACTTTTGTAAGCAACCTGGGGATAGAAAGCAAGAGGTGGGCTGGAGACAGGAAGCGGCAGCAGTATCAGAGGCAAGATGTGCAGATAGGGAAAAAAGAGAAAGGGACAGCTGTGATCCTGATAGAATTAGCAGGATGTGTCAATTAACTGAATGAGGTGAGAGAGGAGGAGAAAGGGGAGTACTCTATGACTAGGATGTATCCTTTACGCAAGAGGATGAGGTAAGAGAATTAGCCAAGCACAGCAGCATGTGTCTGTAGTTCCAGCTACTGAGCCGGCTAAGGCAGAAGGATTGCTTAAGCCCAGGAGTTTAAGGCTGCAGAGAGGTATATAATTGTGCCACTGCACACCAGCTGGAGTGATAGAGCAAAACCTCATCTCTTAAAAAAAAAAATTAAAAGATAATGGAATTATTGATTGAAATAAAGCTCTTAGAAGGAAGAATGGGTGGAGGTGTAGGAGAGGCAGGGATGGGCTAAGATCAGTTTTGTACCTGTGGGATATGCTGATGTATACACGGGTACTTACCTGGGCTGGAATCCCTGGCCCAGATAAGTACCCATGTATACATCAGATGGCCTGGTTCAGAAGAGGGCCTGAGAAAACCACATCTATAGGGCAAGCAGAGGAAACCAACGAGCAGAACAGAGGAAAGCTCACAGGTGGGAGAACTAGAAGAGTGTTTTAAGTTTCAAGAAGATATTATCAGCTCCGCGCCTGTAGCTCAGTTAGAAGGGCGCTGGCCACATACACCAAGGCTGGCGGGTTCAAGCCCAGCCCAGGCTGGGCCTGCTCAACAACAATGACAACTGCAACCAAAAATAAATAAATAAATAAATAGCCAGGTGTTGTGGCAGGCACCTGTAGTCCCAGCTACTTAGGAGCTGAGGCAAGAGAATCGCTTAAGCCCAAGAGTTTGAGGTTGCTTTGAGCTGTGTCGCCACAGCACTCTACCAAGAGCACATAGTGAGACTCTGTCTCCAAAAAAAAAAAAAAAAAAGACATTGTCAACACAGAGAAGAATGCCAAATGCCCAATGAACCTCATTTTAGCAAAGTGTCAGTGTGATCTTTGCTTGAGCAATTTAGGAAGAAAGAAGGTGACTGATAATCATAGGCTGGAAAGTGAATGAGAATTCACAAGATTCCAAGGATAAATTATTCCGTCAACAAATCTGACTGCGAAAGGGAGAGAAAGGCAGCTGCCAGAGAGGATCCAGGGTACTAAGTGTAGACATATTCACAAACGGCCTAGGAAACCCCCAAACGAAGAGATTGCAGAGGAAGGGAAGCTGGCAACAAGTGGTGAGAGCAAAAGCAAGGGCCAGAACAGAAAGAAAAGCAATCATGTGATCAGGTTAGGGAGTCAGCTACTCCTGGACAGGGCAAAGTCATTCACCAGAGAGTGGAGGAGGGTGAAGGCAGACATAACCAAAGTCAAGTTTATAGCATTAGCATCAGAAAAGTGAAATAAGGAAATAAAAAGGAAAGGAGGGAAACCCCAACCTTTTCTTCCACACAAGGAATTTACAGGTTGTGAATTTTTTCTGAGAAGTAAGCACCTTGGCACTAAATGGGGAGACCCACCTTGTTAAACACAGTGAGAGAGGAAAAACTGGAAAGCTGTATATTGTTGAAATCCACATGTTTTAACAAGCACTCTCAGGACACACCAGCTACAGAAAGTGATTTCCCCAGGGACTGTGGTGGAGCACACACCACAGCTCAACTTGGACTTCTTCATTAAGTTCTTCCTTAGCTGGGAAATCAAGAAAATAGATCTTTCTCTACACTATTTTCTTTCTTTTTTCAGACAGAGCCTATGTCACCCTCTGTAGAGTGCTATTACATCACAGCTCACAGCAACCTCAAACTCTTGGGCTAAAGGCATTCTCTTGCCTCAGGCTCCCAAGTAGCTGGTACTACAGGTGCCCGCCACAATGTCTGACTACTTCTTTTCTGTTGCAGTTGTCATTGCTGTTTAGCTGGCCCAGGCTGGATTCAAACCCGCCAGCCTCGGTGTATGTGGCCAACAGTGTAACCACCGTGCTACAGGCGCTGAGCCTCTCTGTAGTACTTTCATTCTCGCAACTTCAGTTCTAACCTGAAGTGCCTCCTCCAAGCATCTCTGAAAGAAAAACCATCAATCTGTTCAAGTATTTGACTACTTTAAAAAAATCAACGTGAGAAGACTTGAAACTTACTTGCCATGCTGTTGTCGCGTAGCCTCATGTTTAGGGATATGTATGTGGGCAGGGGGTTACAGCGGGAAGGAACAGGCCAGGCACGGTGTCTCACACCTGTAATTCTAGCATTCTGGGAGGCCAAGGCAGGTGGATCACTTCAGCTCAGGAGTTTCAGACCAGCCGGAGTAAAATACCATCTCCACTAAAAATAGAAAAACTAGCCAGGTGTGGCAGGCGTCAGTACTTCCAGCTACTAGGGAGGCTGAGGCGAGAGGATCACTTGAGCCCAGGAATCTGAGGTTGCTGTGAGCTGTGATGCTACCGCACTCTACCCAGGGTGACAGAGTGAGACTCTGCCTCCAAAAAAAAAAAAAAAGAGGGGGGAAGGAGCAAGCAGGTAACCAGTCTCCAATGCTATATAAGACACCTTAGACCATAGCTTGGCGCCTGTGGCTCAAGTGGCTAAGGCGCCAGCCACATAAACCTAAGGTGATGGGTTCAAATCCAGCCCGGGCCCACAACAATGATGGCTGCAACCAAAAAAAAAAAAAATAGCCAGGCATTGTGGTGGGCGCCTGTGGTCCCAGTACTTGGGAGGCAGAGGTAGGAGACGCGCTTGAGCCCAGGATTTGGAAGTTGCTGTGAGCTATGATGCTACAGCACTCTACCCAGGGGGACAGCTTGAGGCTCTGTCTCAAAAAAAAAAAAAGACACCTTAGACCTGCTCAGTCTAACAGCAGGTTCACAAAGTTAACAGGCTGCACTTTTACTTTCTGACAGATATTTAAATAGCAAAAAAAGAAACATCTCCTAATCTGGGCAGTTAGTACTCTCCTGCCAAACTAGAAAGCCCTAAACCTAAATAACAACTATATTCGGGATTATTTCTGGGGGTAGAGCGGAAGGAAAGAGTTTATAATTTTAACGATGTCAAATACTTTCCTCTTGGGAATATTTTTTTCTTCCCTCAGCCCTAAATAGACACACGTAAGTGGCAACTGAGCATTTTACTAAAGACTGAAAATGGAACCAGTAAAGAATTCTCCCTATGGTAGTTAACTGAAAAACTTCACCGTCTGATCTGCTAACCTCCTCTGATCGTGAAAGAAAATTATCAAATCTTCACTGAGGGCTTAAAAATTCCTTCCCGAACTTCCCTCATCCTCTTCTGAAAAGATAGACTTGACAATTTAATCTTCAAAATTCTCTGTATCAGACTGAGCTCGTTTGAAACCTGCCAGGCTCTCCTTTTCCACTCTCCCTAAAGGGGAGGAAAAATGGGAGCTGTAAGCTGGGATAAGTAAGAACATTTTCTATGCCCTTTGGAAGAACTCTCTGGGATGAGGCCAGGGCTAGCTCCCACATGGGATTTTGTCAGCTTGGTACGTTTGCTGGTATTTCTTGGGAGACTTAGCCCTGCTGAACAGGAAAATTTTATCATTACTAACAAGGTAAAAATTACCTACTTCAGGTGGGCTGACTACAGTCATAGAAGCAAGAGGGCAGATAATGTGATTTCTACCTTGTAAGTCTAGGATTCATAGGTAATGTTACAACACTTCTCCACTTGTTCACCTGCTTTTTAGAGGCAAATCATCTAAAGTCGGTCAGCGGTGGTCATGGGCTTCCCCATGAAAGGGAGGGAGGAGTAGAAGGACCGGGGCTGGTGTGCAAACCTCCAAAACCACCTTGCAAACCTCTGAAAACCAAGGAAATAAAGTCCCCAAGGTTCTCATCCAATCTGTTCTGAGTTTAATTAACTGCTCTGGGCACCAAGGTGCTTTTGCAACAACAGGCCTCACACAGATGCATAGACGACTACATCCTGGAATCATCACATTTCCAGTGAACCCACTGGATGGCACTTTACAAAAATCCTTTAACATACCTAATTAAAATGCCCCCCAGCCTCAAAGATGTACCTTTTCTGACATGGCAAATCAGAAAATGTCTAGATAACAAGCCTCACAGAATCATCTCCACCTTACTGAGGGTGGTACCACTACTGTCACTAGTGTATTCCTAAAATGGTTAAAAGCATCTATACTGTAAGTGCATAAAGAAAAGTATCCCAGGTTATGGATCATTAATTGAGAATAAGCTTAGCTTCATCGTGTACATTATCCTTAAAAAGCAATTAAAGTACAACTGCAATGGTTCTGAAAGGAAATGCTATGAAAAGCCTATCAATATGGCTTAAGCTAAGCCTCTCTGAAATAACTGATGAGTAATTAGGTATTTGGAGAAGTGAAGAAGAAAGTGGCCACTCTCCACTGGAAGAATGCATCTTATTGGCCAGGCACTGAGCTATCTCCTGTGACCCTCACAACAATTCTGGCAAGGTGGACTAGTTCTTCCCATCTTCAGGTGAGAAAACCAAACTTCAGGGGAAGTGACTTGCTGAAGGTCATAGGTCGAGTGTAGCAAAGCCATTTGAAACCTAGGTCACTCAGATCCTGACGTCTATGGTCTTGAGAAGTATTGCTGATTTCCCAAAGGGAAAAAAAAAAAAAAAAGAAGAAATCAGTCTACCCTGTGGTCCATCTCCTCTGAGCTTTTGTTCTCCCTCTCAACAGGAACTTTCCTGTCAGCATATAAGCACCCTCCAGGATCTCCCAGGTTTTAAAAACGCTTTCTTGTTATAAGGGAAGCACAAATTACAACCACAGGCATGTTACCACCAGACACCCACAGGACTGGCTAAAATGGAAAAGAGTATTAGCACGCGTTGGGTAAGGATGCAGAGCAACTGGAACTGTAATGCTGCAGGTGAAAGTGTGAACAAGTACAATGATTTGGAAATTTACACACACACATTTACTTCCATGGCTTTGCAATACCACTTCCAGGTATCTGCCCAACAGAAATATGGTGGCCAGAAGAAGTAAACAGTAATGTCCTTGCAAACACTATCGTAATAACCCTATGTGGAAACAGCTCAAGTGTGCAGCAACAATAGAAGGGAGGAGTGAATTACAATTCTTACAGCAACGAGAATAAACAATATGAATGACTCTTACGGTGATGAGTGAAAGCAGTGGGAACAAATGAACACATACTAAATTATTCCATTTATATAAATTCAAGAGCAGTCAAACTGATCTGTGGCGCTTGAAACCAGGATAGTGGTTGTTCTGGGGTGTAGAATAGTGGATGGAAGGTGGCAAAAGGGAGCTTCTGGTAACATTCTCTCTTACTTCTCTAGTTACATTTTGATTAAAAGTTGAGATGAGAATGTTTGATTTCATTTCCTTAACCTTTAGTTTACACTTCAACCTTCTCGTCTAGCTTAACCCAACCGTCCCATCTAATCTCTTTTCAAGGTCACAGAGGAATTCCAAGTGGCCAGATCTAACCAGCACTTCCCTGTCCTCATCTTACTCAACCTCCCAGCAGAGCTGGACACAAGCAACCCTTCCCTCCTCCAATCACTCTTCCCTCTAATCATCACTTACCTTCCACGACTCTGCACCCTTGACTTTCTTACTACATCAAAAGCACCTTGCTGGACCTTCTACCCTCCCTCTGTTCTTAAATACTGTGAGTGTCCCAGCTATTGTGAGCCACCCTTTTCCATGCACACCTCAGGTAGCTTTTTTTTTTTTTTTTGAGACAGAGTCTTACTCTATTGCCCTGGGTAAAGTGCTGTTAGTGTCATTGCTCACAGCAACCTCAACTCCTGGCCTCAAACAATCCTTCTTCCCTTAGCCTCCCAACAGCTGGGACTATGGGCACCCACCACAATGTCCAGCTAAATTTTATATTTTTAGTAGAGACAGGGTCTTCCTCTTGCTCAAGTTGGTCTCCAACTCCTGAGCTAAAGCAATCCACTTGCTGGGGCCTCCCAAAGTGCTAGGATTATAGGAGTGAGCCACCTCACCCAGCTACTTGGCTATTTTAAACACCTTCAACTTCCTTCATAAATTCCTACCTCAATCTCCCTCGCCCATGACAGTGGGCTAAATCATCATCTTTTATCTACTACTTACATTTCTCAGCTTATGCCCCTTTCGATTTGATGTTTGTTCCTTCCACCTGGACTGTCCTCCCCAGAACTTCACATGGTTGGCTCCTTCTTGCCATCCATCCAAACATCAGCTTAAACATCACTTGCCAATCTCACACATAGCACTTGATACTAGCTTATTTTATTTACTTATTTGTGTATTGCCTTCCATAACCGGACAAGAAACTTCATGAGGGCAGGGACTTTTTCCTCTTTTGAATTTCCAGAGTATAGAATGGTTTCTTGGGCAAAAGAAACAATCCCCCTGGTTTCCCATCTTGGATTCCTGCCTCTATCCAGTTCTTTCTCCACAACGCATTATCCACTCTCCTGCTCTCCACAACGCACATACTCAAAGCTCTTTGATGGACTCCCACTGCAATTTAGAATAAAAATCCCCACTTGGGAGGCTGAAGAGGGTGGATTGCTCGAGCTCAGGAGTTGGAGACCAACTTGAGCAAAAGGGAGACCCTGTCTCTACTAAAAATAGAAAAACTGAGGCAAGAAAATCACTTGAGCCCGAGTTGGAGGTTGCTATGAGCTATGATGCCACAGCACTCTACCCAGGGCAACAACTTGGGACTCTGTCTCAAAAATAAATTAAATTAAAATTAAAATCTGCACTCCTTACATGGTTAAACTTCTCTGTGCTACTTTACTTAATCACAAGCCTCAACCACAATGACCCTGCAGTTCTTCGGGCACACCAGTCCCCTTCCTGCCTTGTTCTCTTTCTTGCCTCTTCAGCTCTCATCTCAAATGTCACCTATAAGGAGTCCTCCCCAGTCATGCACAGAGGTACTATCAGAATCTTCTATTGTGTTTGTTGACATCCAAATGGGCAGAGGCCTGGTCTGTCCTCGTCCCCATCCACAGAAGCCAGTGCAGTGCCACTTCACAGTGCACGTGTGGAATGAACAAACTGAGGTCGGAGAACATTTAGTATTTTATCAGCGCAGCTGATGAGGTAAGTACTAGGTAACTCTCCTTAGAGGCAAAAGCATTTTCTCAATATTTATAGTGGCAAAGTGAGCACAAGAAAGAAAAAAGTCCTGTAACAGAAATGAGGGGCAGCTAACCTTAGGCAAGTTACTTAAGTTTTTTAAGCCTGTTTCCTCACCTGTATAAAAGGAATAATTATTCCCCATGTTGCAGGGTAAGTTTAGGAATGAGAAACGACCAAGTACCTAACCTACAGCAACCATTAGATAAAATTATTAAACTATAAGTTACAACTCTAAAATGGCAATAGCTGGCTGGGTGCAGTGGCTCATGTCTGTAATCCTAGCACTCTGAGAAGCCAAGTGGGTGGATCACATGAGCTCACAAGTTCGAGACCACCCTGAGCCAGAGTGAGTCCTCGTCTAAAAGTAGCCAGGCACAGCTAGATGTTGTGGCAGCTGCCGGTAGTCCCAGCTACTTGGGAGGCTAAGGCAAGAAAATAACTTAAGCCCAAGAGTTTGAGGTTGCTGTGAGCCATGATACCATGGCACTCTACCGAGGGTGACAGAGTGAGACTCTGTCTCAAAAATAAATAATAAATAATAGCCGGGCATTGTGGTGGGTACCTGTAGTCCCAGCTACTTGGGAGACTGAGACAAGAGAATCACTTGAGCCCAAGAGTTTAAGGTTGCTGTGAGCTGTGATACCACAACACTCTACTGAGGGCAACAAAGTGAGACTGTCTCAAAAAAAAAAAAAAAAAAGGCAACAACCTATAGGTCTGTCTCCTCCTCTCTCTGGTCACCCAAAACTTTTATCTCCTACCACCCAAAGCACTGGTGTGGGGCAGGCTCTGACATGGCTGATTACACCTAACAATACAATAAACAATCATCTATATCTTGAGAACTCACCTGAAATATAAAATCATCTCTTAAGCTGGAAGGCTGCCTACTTTTAAAAATAACCCAGACTGGCAAGAAACTTGAGCTTCCTTGAAACTGTTAATTCAAAACAGAATCTCAGGGTTGCATTTGGAATTTTCCAGTAAACCTGTCTTAGGTATCCACCCTGACTTGGGAAGATTTCAAATGCTGGTGACAACACAATGAGCATAAAATAGGGCAACTGTTGCATTAGTGAATAAGCAACCTGCTGAGCAAACTGGTCTCACTTGCTGGGTGTGGACAGCGAAGCATGTTCTCTGTGACACGGAGGATATTTCTGAGATCTTTGTTTTGGAATACAGAATTCAGAATACTTAAATCACAGAGGAGACAAGTTTATGGTAGAACTTTAGAACCCCAAGGCTGTTATTAGAACAGTTACACTGCTGAAAGGGTACATGGGCTGGACATAAACAAGGAATATTTTGCAGACAGGAATTTTTTTTTTTTTTTGAGACGGAGCCTCAAGCTATCCCCCTGGGTAGACTGCCATGGCATCACAGCTCATAGCAACCTCCAACTCCTG